>CAIGRH010184017.1:0-12366 GCA_903798295.1 Fraxinus nigra
AAAAAAAAACTAACTTAAACTTTCAAGTAAATATTTAAATTTTAAGGATAAATATTAAAATATATGTAAAAATATTACTTATAAGTAGAATATTAGTTATGAATAAAAAAATTTCCAACAGTAAATTATAAATTGAAAATTTTCACTAAAAGGCATATATATAATCTTATTCTTTTAGAAAACTTTCAAAATTGATGGATAATAAACTTTCGAGTATGTGTTGTATTGTTTTAAATGTGATACTTAAATCATTCAAAATCAGTGTGCTCATAAACACTCAAAATCTTTAATTTAAAAAATGCTTATAACCATACCACAAAACTCCCAAGCATGCCTTAAATTGTCCAAATTCAGTCGATTAACTTTGTGATGGTTAAACCATTTGTAAATGAAAGCGATTCCATGATTTGAATCTAACAGATGGGAGAACTGTGTCAAATTAGGTTTATACAGTTTGAGGAGAAAAAGTTGCAATCTTATGAAATTCACGATCTTGGTGTTGCCATCAATCGATAATTTTGAGGACTTCGTGGTTGGTACAGATGTGGCGCGGATGTAACATATATGACACCCTGAAACTAGTAGATATTTTGTTTACAGTGCGTTTGATTGCGAGTATGGAATTTCCATTGAAAGAAAATAAATTCTAGGCAATTCAATTGCCTAAAACTAATTTGTGTTGAGATTATTAATTAAATGTGTTTGATTGATTTAATTCTCAACTTAGAAAATATTACACTTGTATATTTTTTATTAGAGAGAGAGTGTGGATAGATAAGAGAGAAGGGATAGATAAGAGAGAGAAAGAGAGGGTGAATTCCATGAAAAATAAAATCATACTCAACCTAAATAAAAATTTTTCCTTGATTTTGAGAAAAATGTGGTCACGTGACCAAAAGTAGAAAAATATATTCCATGGAGAAAAAAAGTCAACCAAACAGCACAAAAGTGAAAATTTGGGTAAAAAAAACATATTTTCCATGAAACATAATGACAATCAAATTCAAACGCCTCAGTTTAATCCATCTTAGGTAAGGATATAATAGTTGGATTGTTGGAGTAACTATAAGAGACTCTTTAAATACAATATACTTTTTTATTTTAAAAAACGTAATGCTTAAAAATAAGGTTTAAGAGTGATGACCACGAAACCCAAACATTTTTGGTCCAGCCTGTTCGGGCTTGATAGACGAGGTCGAGGTCGGGGCTTGACATTGGGCCACCTATTTCTATTTACGTAACCCCTCAGCTTTGGTACATCCCCCGCTGATACAAATTCCTTATCAAATATAAACTCCTAATTCAACACAAACTCGTCCCTCAGATGGTGCAATCCTAATAGAACTAAAGCTGACTATAGAAATATCAATCCTTCTAGGACTCCATCATCGCCTCTCTATAAATATGCGACCCTGCCTCATCATTCAGGTACGTGGTTTACAAGCACTCAGCATAAGTTTCTCTTGAGCACTTGTTTGACTTAAGCATCGGAGGAGCGACGATGACACACCTCGACGCCTTTGTTTTAGGTATTGAAGATCGGATCACATGGAGTTCTTCCATATGGTTCGGGTTTACTCAGGTACGAATTTTGGTAGCATCAAAGAGTATCTATTTTAACTTTTTAAAATATAGAGTGTGTTTGACTCTCCAAATTTAGAGATCAAACTCATTCTGGTACGGATCATTTCAAATCCCCTCGGGTGAAGGAGTATGATGGGACGACGAACCCCATCAACCACCTCAACATATACATCGACATCATGAACTTATAGGTCATACTCGATGCTGTAATGTGTAAATTTTTTCCTCAGACTCTGACTAACGCCGCCAGAGATTGGTTTTCCACACTAGAGCCCAACTCCATATTTTCATTCACGGACTTGGCCGATAAGCTCTCTGCATTCTTCGCAAGTAGCTAGCGCATTAGGAAGACAACCCCATCACTCATGCAGATGTGTCAGGAACCTAATGAGACTCTTTGCAACTTTATGACAAGGTTTAACAAGGAAAGGCTTCTGATCCCAGACCTACATAACACAGCCGTGGTCTCTACTCTTACATATGCGGTGAGGTGTAAAGCATTCAAGATGTCCCTGTCAAAAACTCATCCCAAGTCAAAAATTGACCTATTCACCAGAGCTGAAAAGTATATTAACATGGAGAAAACAATGTTTCCAAGGAGAGATGCCCCGCTAGTAAAGAAGCTCGATGAGTCCACCCAATGTTCTGACCTTTCTCGGAGCCAACCAAGATAGGAAGCCTCCCTGACATCCTTCGCCCGATTGAACAGGACGAGGTCAAACATTCTGATGGAGATCAAAGACCTCAAAGAGTTGAAGTGGCCTTCTAAGCTACAATCTCTCCCTGAAGCCCGTGACGAGAGTAAATATGTGACTTTCATAGAGATCGTGGCCATATGACAGAGGTGTGCTTTGTCCTAAAAAGGGAGATCGAGTCCCTCATCAAGAGGAGTTTTCTAGGTGCGTATGTAAGTTGAGACAAGCGTCCCATAACGTTCAGAATAAGGGGAGGCCACCTGGCGATAAAAGGGATCAGCAACCAACCGCGGGTACCATCAACATCATTATCGAAGGTATAGCCTCAGGAGGAGACTCCAGCAATGGGCGTAAACAGTACGCAAGGCTGTACCCCCTTACCTTGAACATGGACATGAGCAATGTGGAAGACATAACTTTCAGAGTAAAGGGTTTGGAAAGCGTGTCTTTTCCACATGACGATTCATTGGTTATATCAGCAATCATCGCTAACTTTGAAGTGAAGAGGATCTTGGTGGACAGCGGTAGTGCGGCGAACGTGTTATCACATGAGGCTTACAGGAAGATGGGTATTTTGATAGAACAGCTTAAACCAGTCAAGACTCTGCTTCAGGGTTTTGGAGGAGGCATAGTTTTTCTCGAGGGTGTTGTTAGCTTACATCTTACCTTGGGGTCAGAGGGAAAATAGGTAACACAGATCACAATGTTTCAGGTGGTTCATACACCCATGTCCTACAATGCCATAGTTGGCATACCACTATTGAATAGTATCAAGGCAATTGTATCAACATTCCACCTTGTAGTGAAGTTCCCTACAAGCAAAGGGGTTGAAGAGGTTCGAGGAAGCCAAGTAGTGGATAAACAATGTTATGTCACCAGTGTTGGGGAGATCAAGTCAGATGTCATGTAGTTATTAGAAGTGGAGCTCGAGCTCGACCACCGGGGAAGGCTCGCACCAGTTGAAAAAATGGATGAGGTCGAGCTCGAGCCCGATAGGAAAGTTACCATTGGTCAAGGTCTTGACGACGCAACTAAGGATAAACTCATCAGTTGTTTGGCCCGCAACGTTGACGTATTTGCTAGGAGTGTGGAGGACATGCCTGGAATAGACCCCACAATTGCAGTACACAAACTCAACATAAACCCAAGTGCAAGACCAGTAAAACAGAGAAGGAGGCAGTTTGCGCCACAGCAAAGAGAGGTCATCCGAGAAGAAATTCCAAAACTCATTAAGGCCAACTTCATCTGAGAGGTCCAATACCCTGATTGGCTTGCCAATGTAGTCCTAGTCAAGAAGGCTAATGGGAAGTGGCGGGTCTGCATCGATTTCACAGATCTAAATAAAGCATGCCCCAAGGACAGCTACCCCTACCCCGAATTGACAATCTTGTGGACAATACACCGGGATACAAGCTATACAGCTTCATGGATCCTTTTTCTGGGTACCATCAGATTCTAATGTCAGAAGAAGATCAGGAGAAGATCTCATTTATGACAGATTCGACCATCTACTGTTACAAGGTCATGCCATTTGGGTTGAAGAACGCATGAGCTACATATCAAAGACTCGTCAATAAAGTCTTTGCAAACATGATAGGAAAGAACATTGAGGCCTACATTGATGACATGGTTGTTAAGAGTAAGCAGGTGGATGGTCATGTTGTTGACCTAGAAGAGGTGTTTGCTACACTACGAAGGACAAGATGAAGCTAAATGCTGCGAAGTACGCATTTGGGATGGTATCTGACAAGTTCCTGGGATTCATTTAACAAACCTCGGTGACATACAAAAAAGGGATAAATAAATAAATGCACGACTTAAACAAAAGCGTCGACGTTATATTAATAAAGCCACAAAGCGGGCACAGTATATTACATTTTTTAAAAAAAGTAGACTAAGTCAAAATGTCGAGCCCTAGTCAAGATCGGTAGCATTTGCTGGGGTGTTAACATCGGGGCTCTCTTCATCAGGAGTCTCGACCTCAGGTTCTCCATCATCATCCCCTTCAGCCTCTGAGGCTAATAGCTTGAGCTTGTTCGCATGATCGGCGACCGACTTGAGCTTTACCGCCAACGTCTTCAGGTCCTCAGGCAGTTTGGTCCGTAAGAATGCCGACGCTAGTTGAAGACCATAAAAATATGACCCCAAACCATATTCACCGAGCAGTTCCTTCTACTCATCAGAGCTCTTGAACTCCTCTCCTAAACAGCCTGAGCTCGAACCTTCGCCAACTGGTCCTCAAACTCTTTCTTTACGTATATGAGCTCAAGTTTAGCCTCCTCAGCCTCGTCCTTATAGACCCCTATCTCATCACTAACCTTCCTCGTCTTAATTCTGGTCAGGTCGCGCTTGACCTCAAGATCTCTAATGCGATCCTCTCTCTGCTGCATCTAGGCCATGAGCTCTTCTACTTTGCTCGAGGATTCCAGACTCCTCAGGGATAGGCCCTGAGCCATGCTCAAAGCCTATAAAGTAGCATCAATTAACCACAAGGTTTTGTTTTCTAGAACAATTACAAGTACATTGCTCGAAGTAAAAATTATATACCTTTAGTGTTATAAGCTCCAAATATCGAATGCCCTCACCATGATCGATCTCTTCCCTATACTTCGCTACCACCGTTGAGATTAGTGGGCAACGGGCGTGCTCTTCCAGCGTTCCTTGAGGAAAGGTGCATCTTTCGCCAAATCAATGACCTTCAGGGTCCCCCCGCCCCCCCCTCCCCCTCCGAGATTCGATGGTCGGGAAGAGGGCTACGGAAGAGGCCCAGGGCTCTTTGAGGACTGTCCGGGTATGCTAGACATCTTATTTGATGCACCATCTCGAGTTCTCTTCTTTTCCCTTGATGGGGCTGGAGGCTTCGGGCTTGGGCCTTTGGACTTCTTGAGGACGTTACCCATAAGTGCGGAAAGATCAAAAGCCATCTCCAAATCTGAAAAAGAAAAGAAAAAACAAACAAGTCTTTAGATCGAGCTAAGATCAGGGTTATGAAGCAAAAACAACACGGGTTAAAGCTTGTACCCTCGAGTCCCCTCACATTGGCGAGGTCGAAGGTGTCGTCTTCGAGTAAGTAATCGATCTTAGCTGCCAGGGGTTGGTGGTTGACTAACTTAAGCCTATCCCTCTCCAGGACCTCAAAATAGGTCTAACCTTCATTGAACCTATCCTTGTCGGGTACCTACCACATTGGCCTGAAAGGGTGGTCGGGGTTGGGGGTTGGATAAAAAAGTACCTCTCCTTCCACCCTCTGAGAGAGCTCGGGGTCTCAAATGTCCTAAATCCCCCATTTGTGGATAAATAGACAAAGCAATTATACCCCGGAGAGTACTTTTAGGTTGTAGACCATCCTCAACATATCGATTCTAGGCTCGACCCCGAGACATCTACACAAGATAAAGAAGTACAAAAGCAGTCTCCACCCGTTCGGGGTTAATTGACCGAGGCAGATGAAGTATGAGGTTAGGAAATTAAAGAAGAATGGGTGTAAGGGCCACTTGAGCCCATTCTTGAGGGCATCCCTAAAAATGTTATCTCCCCATCTCGAGCATCCAACACTGTTTCGTGGGGCTCGGGGGTCCTGATGTCGCAAGGGGGCATAACTCCGAACTCACTCACTATTTTTATAATCACATGTTCCTTATACATGGTTGCTATCCTAGGGTATGTCAATATGGACTCGACCCCGGGCTGCGAGGTGATGGGCACTGCCATGGAGATGATAGATGAGTTATCGGGGTCGGGGGCATTAAGGTTCGAGTTCCTAGACTTCTGGCTGCTACTACTACTCGATCCCTCACTACTGCTACTTGACATTGCAAATAAATAACTTAAGGGCTCGAACATTTACCTCCTAATATCGATGCTCACAAACCCTTTATGTCCCCGAACTCGATCTACTGACGGATGAGAGTAAAAAGTGAAAAATGGATAGTGAGATGAGGGGTATTTATAGGGGGGCCAAGGAAGGTGAAGGGTCTTTCAATATTGAGCATTGAACCACACCATGTGTCATCCATCAACGATCACTGCATTCTGACCTAAGTGTATCTGACACGTGGAGGACCACCAGGCCCATTAACTTCAACCCAGTCCGAGTACGGCTCTATACATCTGAGCTCACAGCTTAGGAAGGTTTTCCTAGCTGCGAACTCGATACACTGGGGCCTGTGATGACCAAGAAACCCGAACACTAGAAAATGGGCCCGACCTTAGGCCCCCACATTTTTGGTCCAGCCTGTTTGAGCTTGATGGACAAGGTCGAGGTCGGGGCTTGACATTGGGCCACCTGCTTCTATTCATGTAACCCCTCAACTCTGGTACACCCCCGACTGATAAAAACTCCTTATCCAATATAAATTCCTAATTCAACACAAACTCGTCCATCGGATTGTGCAATCCTAATAGAAGTCAAACTGACTATGGAAATATCAATCATTCTAGTACTCCTCTCTATAAATATACGACCCTGCCTCATCATTCAGGTACGTTTTTCACAAGCATTCAGTATAAGTTTCTCTTGAGCACTTGTCTGACTTAAGCAATGGAGAGGTAACGAGAACACACATCGACGTCTTTGTTTCAGGTATTGAAGATCGGATCACGCAGAGTTCTTCCATACGGTTCGAGTTTACTCAGGTACGGATTTTGGTAGCATCAAAGAGTATCTATTTTAACTTTTAAAATATAGAGTGTGTTTTACTCTCCAAATTTAGAGATCAAAGTCATTCTTTATTTTTAATACACAATTATTGCATTTAATGAGTCACGCATTTTAATATTCTACTTCAACTATTCAAACTACTACATTAAATATGAGGAGAAATTAATTTATATTTGTAGAAAAGCCAAAATAAAAAACATTGTTAGAGTACATAAAAAATTTAACTCTCTCATCTCAATACTCTTACGGTGGAGATTCACCTGCGAAGAAATGCTACAGTTGGCATGGGGATTTGTTCCTACAACGACTTGGATAATTAACCACTGCGTATTCCACGAGTCAAATCAGCCTCAATGTTAATTTAAATTATCGGAATTGATTAATCATTATGAAGTAAGATGACCAAATTTTGACGACTTAAACTTGAAGAATCATTTATGAATGCAACGTAAAGATTAGAGACTAATCAAGTTTTTAGTCTTTGGATACACGCTAGAGTTCCTTTTGGGGTACATCACAATGTGGCTTCTATCCGACCAAATGAAAGTGAGCATGTTTGGTTAATCTAAAAAATGTTTAGTGTGTTTGATCCACATTATTTTGGAAAAATGTATTCTGGAATAAGTAGATTGATGGAGAATGTGTGATTGAAAAAGAAAGAAAAATTATTGATGTGATGGAAAATATTATTTTATTGAAAAATAGTAGAAGAATGAAAATGAAAATTTTAATATATACCAAACATGAATTTAGTTTATTTTTGGTTAATTCTTACTTATTTCAACTACAAAGTAAAAACTAGTTCATAAAGATTAGATAGTGGCTATTCATAAAACAATATTGATTGACAAACTACATACTTGACAACCATCGCTTCCATCTATTTTAAAAATTATTAAAAACTTTTTTTTCATGTCAATGATCCGAATTTTGATAACACATAATTATCAACCATATTTGTATAACTAGTTTTATTGTTCATCAAATCCATTTTAAACTTTGGAAAATTTTGTGTACCTTGAGATCTCTGGCCGTGGTTAATTACTTTTGATTGCATCGCAGTCATAAATACTTTAGTGGGTCATATATGCTTTCAACTTAAAATATTTGATTTTAGGTTAAAATAAAAATCATGAATTCCAAAATAAAATGGACAAAATGACTTCCTATGGGAAGGATTTTGTATTAATGCATGTACCATTACCAAACAATCTGTCATCCTTGTACAGTCGAACCGAGCTTATGACAGAAGAATACAAAAGAAGGAAAAAAAAATTGCAATAATAATGCAACACGAACATTTAAGTATGGTAGCTACTACCAAAAATTCAAATTGTCGTGCATATATAGTTGTATCATAAAATACAGGGGAAGGGGAAAAGAATTGGTAAGAAACAAGAAATGTGAATGGATTTAATGACATAAATTATCTGACCAGCAAAACACTCTTTCACAAGAACATGAGCATTCCACCCACAAAAGCCAACGCCAAATGGCTCAATTTATCAGAATTCAAAACTCTGTGAGAGGACGAAGGTGATGAATTTGGCAACGATGATCCACTTCCCCCCTTTTCAGATGGAGAGTCTGCTGCAGGAGCAGTATCTGGGACCGGGGCCGGAGCTGGAGCCGGGGATGGCGGTATATCAGTGCCAAAGATTGCCTCTGGGAGTAGAACTTTATCGGTCTCATAAACTGCGACCGGATCAGTTGCACGAACTGCACTAATAACCTTTGTTTTAGTCCATCCTGAATCAACGTGCACTGTGCCAGAGTTATCGGTGAAATTCAAACTGTATTGTCCGCCGGCGAAAGTTGGAATTGGGCTTCGTTCACTGAGGTTCGTGAAATCAGCCAGTTTGTAGTAATGTGGCAAAGCATGGAAAAGGCATAGAGATTTGAGTTGGTCCTGCGTGAGGTTAGAAATAGAGGGCTTCTTTAGAGAGGCAAAGGCCTCGTCTTTCGGCACGAAAAGAGTAATTCCTTCATCAGTGTTATTAGCTTGGCTTTGAAAAGTTTCAATGACTTTGGTGGATTGAAGATAGCCAAGGAAAGTGTGGAACGGGCCGGCAACAGAGAGTAAGTCAGTCAGATTGACATATTCTGGTGCCGGTGCAGGGGCCGGAGTCGGTGTTGGAGCTACAACAGCTTGTGCATTTGCTGATGCAAAATAGACGACACCTAGTATTGCACAAGTAAAGATCCTAAAGTTCATTTCAAATCCCATTTCTAGGCCTCTTAAATCTGAATAAACTTCAAGTTTCTGCAAGATTCATTAATGCATCCATCAGATCTGAGCATATATGATATATTATACTTGGAGCATTTTTGGCTTAGCTTATTTCTGGGAAAGAAGATACATCAAATCTTGACATTGCTACTATCAAGAAAGGGCAACTTTCTAAGAAATAATAAGCTAAGCCAAACATGCTCTTAACAGATAATTAAGTCCCATATACTTAGAGCCTGTTTGGATTAGCTTATTTCTAAGAAAGAAGCGTCCATCAGATCTTGACATAGCTACTGTCAAGAAAAGCAACTTTCTCAAAATTAGATTAGCCAAAGCCCTTAACGGTAACTCACTTATCTGAATCAAAATCACCCAATTTTGTGAGATCTCAGACTTTCAACAAAAAGTTAAGCATAAAAATTAAAATCCTATTTGGGGAACTGACCATAATTAATAAATATTCACAAGTTCAAAATTCAGATCTACACATCAATCGAACGGAAAAATTACAGATTTACGAATAGCATTAAGACTTGCAGCAAATTAAGTATAGAAGCTGTTAAAACATGAATTTTGTGTTAATTTCAGATCAAAATACTTATTGAAGATAATTATAAGTTCATCAGCACAAAATGTAGTCAAGTACACAAAAAAAAAAAACCCAGATCTGCTAAAGAAAAGAAGCAAAGAAAAAGAAATTATAATGCTTGCATGCTAGTATAAAAAAGACTGAGAATCCAAATGCACAGCTAAAAACGAGAAGTTATCCTACCGAGGCCAGAGAAATTCAGATGGAAAAGGCGTCGGTGGAGAAGGAGACAAATGGACACAATGCAGCTGGAGAGGAGCAAGAAAGGCTTATATAAAAGAGAAGAGGGTAATAAACCAAACAGCTGGTGAAAAAAAGAAAAAGGCAGGGTTGGTAATACAGTCCTTGAGCGGCCTACCCCCCTTCCCCTTTTTTTAAATGCATTATTGAACAGTATTTTGACTTCATTTTAATTATACATCCTTCAGCAAAATAATATTATCCGTAAATACAAAAAAAATTCTTATTTTGTAACCACACATTTTCAATTAATACACTATTCAAAAATACATTTTTTAAAAACAAAAATAAGCCCATAATATGTGATGCTTACAACTTTAGATGTAAGACTTTCAGTTTCAAGAAAAAACAGTTTGATGTAGTAAGGTGAGCTCTCTGTGTCAAATTATCGACCTCTCAACTTATTAATTTTATAATGTTAGTTTATCACTTTTTTTTTTTAACATAGGTAGATAAGTCATAAGGCAATGAACCGAGCAATGCAAACCCGGCTCACGGTCACTCATTGGTCATCAAGTTGAGCTCGGGCTAGTTTGTTGACTAAGACGACTTGACAAAGAAACATTGAAGTCCATTTTAAGACTTAAATAAAGCGAAAAATCAATTGAAAATAAATGAATTTCACTGTTTCGTCAGCTCTTTTAGATTTGTTTGTACAACAACATATTAGATTAAGGATGAAACTATGTTTTTATTATTTGATAAGAAAGTTGTTTTCAACTTGGATTAAAAAATTCTTTCAATTCTACAAAACATTTTTTTTTTTTTTAAGTAACAACAAAAATAAATAACTTCTATTACTACAAACTTACCTACAGATATTTTTGGATAACTTTAAAATATATATCTAAAATAATTCTCATTTAGCTAACTTTACTTGCCTATTTTCAAATCAAAGCATCGAAACAATATTGGAAGAAAACTAAAGAATCCAACCACTAAAGTGAAAATTTATAAGAGACTTCAATTTTGCTCCAAACAAATCAGAGTGTCCACCATTTATTTGGCAATGCCCATTACCATACCATCTTGATGAAAATTTTTGGGGCATAAATTGATTTTACTTTTTATTTATTTAATTATGATTTGGAGAATTCATGTTCCTCTTCCTCGCTCCATTTGGATGAGAAAGTTTGCCAACTCTACGCTTATGTTTTATGGAATCCCAATTTTAAAATTCACGGATAGACGAAGAAGGAAAAAACATGCCAAAATCACATGAAAATCTCGACCTAGTGTGTGCATGCAATTATTGCATCATCATCAGGGGCGGATCGAGAAAAAAATTGTGGGGTCAAAAATGAGATTTCAAAAATGTTTAGGTTAGAAAAAAAAATAAAAAAAAATAAAAAAAAAATTGTGGGGTCATCTGACCACATGACCCCATGTGAGTCCGCCCCTGATCATCATACCATATTGCTCAATGCATCCTCTGTGCACCAATAGCTAGGAACATGTAAGGTCTCGTATGTTGTTCAAAAATGAGTAATTTGTGTGTAGATATTAAGTTAATAAAGGACAATATGAATAATGATAAGTATAGTTTTTACACTTATTCGAGATCCTAAATGATGATATTTTACTGTTTTTTTGGATAAAATTCTACCTAATTTGTGTTATATTTCATTTTTTAGGTAAAACTCAATGTTTGATGAAGAATTGTAAAAAAGAATGCAAAGATAGCGAAAAATGATCTCATTGTATTAAATACAAAGTTCAGGAATTGAAATGCGAATATTCAAAAGTCACGTCAAACCTTGCGATGAAGATTTGAGAGTGTTAGACATCAAATGGATGAGGAAAGAAGCCAAATGGATGAAATATAATTCAAGTATTATCACATATCAACTTCCAGCCGAAAAAGTTATGCTTGAGATTTTCAAGCTCACATTGAGACCCCATTTTGGTATAGAAATCTTTCGAATTGGAAAATTTATATTTCAATAAGAATTGTATCGCTTCAAGTCAGCTTTCCAATGCACTTTGAATCACCTCAATCGGATATTGGGAGAGAGAAAGTTATGATAAACATACTGAGAGTTGTTTAGCTGCCAAAAATTAGACGAGCTGCGCGCTGCAGATCAAAAAAGCTTCGTCTGAGACTTGGCAAACCTCCAAGGCGCACGCCCTAGTTTCTACTAAGCGCGCATCTTCAGCCAGAACGAGAAAAAAGGGGGTTGTTTCCTTATCTTGTTTTGAGAGTTTTTATGGTTGATATAAAAAGTATTTTTCGAGGTTTTTTGAAGAGGGGAGCCGTATTTTTGAGAACCAAGAGAGAAAATTACATTGATGAGGATGAATTCACCATTTCGGATTCGATTTCGAAGGCTTAAATAGTCAATTTCCAGATTTTCTTCAATTATATATG
>CAIGRH010184028.1:0-11561 GCA_903798295.1 Fraxinus nigra
ATTAATCAACAATTCTATTACAATACAGGAAATTACGAATAATAAACAATTATATAAGAGAAAGAGATAGACCAACAAAGGGAGAAGAAAGCGAGAAATTCAACAGAAGAGAGGAAGAACATAACAACAGAAGAAGATGAGAAGAAGAACTGAAGAGAAGGAACATCAGAAGAAACAAGGAAGAATACCGGAGAAAAAGCAGACAATGAGAGAAGGAAGAGAAGACGAGAGAGCACGAATCAATTTTCCAATTTCCATCCCCATTCATCGTCATCCAAATTCAACCCTATATAGAACAAAATAGGGCTTTGGGCTAGCCCACTATACAAGCCCAACTAGATAATATAATAATGGCCCAATCCATGACAATAATCAACAATTCTATTACAATGCAGGAAATTACGAATAATAGACAATTATATAAGAGAAAGAGATAGACCAACAAAGGGAGAAGAAAGCGAGAAATTCAACAGAAGAGAGGAAGAACATAACAATAGAATAAGATGAGAAGAAGAACTGAAGAGAAGGAACATCAGAAGAAACAAGGAAGAATACCGGAGAAGAAGCAGACAATGAGAGAAGGAAGAGAAGACGAGAGAGCACGAATCAATTTTCCAATTTCCATCCCCATTCATCGTTATCCAAATTCAACCCTATATAGAACAAAATAGGGCTTTGGGCTAGCCCACTATACAAGCCCAACTAGATAATATAATAATGGCCCAATCCATGACATCCCTTCCCCTTAAATTAACCTTGTCCTCAAGGTTCAAAGTCGGAATGTCATCTTTGTATGTTGTTAGCAACTGCCTCATTCTCTTCACAAGCCTTGGATTAAGCAAATAATGTAAAGTGACATATGCGTCATTCATCTCATCTTCTTGATTTCTCTTAGCCACCTTGTTCATAATGTTCTCGTTGAAATACTTTGCAGCGAATTCAGCAGGTTCATATATAGGAGTCGAAAGTCTATCAATATCAGCCTCAACACTCCTGCTAATAACAACCCGATAGATATTAACTACTTCTTGATGCCCAATTCTATGAGCTCGACTCATTGCCATGTAAATCATTTTGTGGATTCCAATCATAATCAAATATGATAACTGTGTCCGCAGTTGCGAGATTGATACCCAAGCCACCAGCACGAGTGGAAAGAAGAAAACAAAAATCCTCACTATCAGGAGCATTGAAATGTTCCATGGTCTGATGCCGCAGCTCAGCCTTAGTACCACCATTGAGTCCTTGAAATTGGAATCCTTTAAGGGACAAATACTCTGCCAGTATATCCAACATCCTTACCATCTGAGAAAATATTATCACGCGGTGATTTGACTGATGCAATTTGTCCATTAGTTTATCTAGTATGACCAACTTCCCACTGCTCAAAATTATGCGCTCCAGCTTAGTGCTTCCCAGGGAGTTCATATCCCCTCCATAACCATGGTCGGCACTTTCAAACAAAAATGGATGATTGAAGCATTTCTTCAACTCTACTACAATATTCAAAAGGGAGACCTGATTCCATCGAACTCCTTTGTTTAAATCATGGACGTTGCATTCCAATATCCACTTTTTGAATTCTTTTGCCCANGACAAATACTCTGCCAGTATATCCAACATCCTTACCATCTGAGAAAATATTATCACGCGGTGATTTGACTGATGCAATTTGTCCATTAGTTTATCTAGTATGACCAACTTCCCACTGCTCAAAATTATGCGCTCCAGCTTAGTGCTTCCCAGGGAGTTCATATCCCCTCCATAACCATGGTCGGCACTTTCAAACAAAAATGGATGATTGAAGCATTTCTTCAACTCTACTACAATATTCAAAAGGGAGACCTGATTCCATCGAACTCCTTTGTTTAAATCATGGACGTTGCATTCCAATATCCACTTTTTGAATTCTTTTGCCCAATTTGACGAAGTAGACAATGGAACAACAAGAAGAAAGGGACCTTGAATTTGCTGAGCATTCTGTAGAAAACCAAGCAATGAAATTGACTGAACAGTTTTTTCAAGATCCATTTCATCAGCTAATATTACATTTGTATCATTCCTCCAGCCGTTAACTAGAAAATTCAAACCTTCAAGTTGATAATCCCGAAGACTTCCACCTTTCAACCACGCAGGCTGTTCATCGAGCTTCCTCCAACTTCCTTTTGCTTTTTTTACGTTGGAAATCTACCGTTTTCCCTTGCACCATCATTGCAGCCTCTCGAGCGTTGTACTCATCGATAGCATCTTGGGCAAACACAATATCACTGTCATTCTCCCAAGTAGCTTCAGCATAAGATAGTCCATGCCACTTCACTAAATATTCTGGCACTACATTAACCAAACCATCATTAATGAGTCTGTCCGAAATTATTCTCTCCACCTGACTATTTTGTTTAATAATATCCAGGTCCATATCCTTGGCCTGTGGTGAAGCAGCTGCCAGAAGATCGTTCACTCGTTCTTCAACATTATAGTCGAAGGGCATATCATCATCTTAAAGCTCTTTAGTTTTGCCTAAATCAACCACTTCTTCATGATCTAATCTCTCAATTCCCTCCAGAAGATTGTCCCCAAAATCTTTATTGTCAAGAGCACCAGAATTATCCTCAGTTTCTTCAAGGGCTTTGAGGAAAATGGGCTAGTCATCTTTCTCTGCATCCGAATTTTCAACAGGGGCCATCAATTCCTCAATATTTTCATTGTACTTCTGTTTCTCAGATATTATCTTTTCATTTTTAGCTCAAGTCCATCTGGAATTTTAGACGAAGCTTCATACCTAATGATTTCCACCATCTGATCATCGATGTATTCACCGTCCGCCATCGGAAATCCCTTGGAAGCTGATTTATGCTCCATCATTTCAACAATATTAAATACTTTCACATTATCATTTGAACTAACTAAATCACTTCCAGAGACTATGTCTTGTTTGGAATCCTTTAAGGTAACAGAAGTTTTAATTACCATGCCAACACAAGATGCGGTTTCAGCGAGTGATAAAGTTGAATGGCCTTCGGAACCTTTCCCCTGCACATTGCAAAGATCGTCGGATATTCCAGCAACACAATCATGGATATGTGTTGATTGAGCCTCCAACATTTTAGTCAATATTGAAACCATCCGCTCGTGAATTCTATTAAAATCTTCCCTTATGATATCCAATCGAGAGACACCCAAGGATTGTAGCTGCTCTGATACCATTTGTTATGGTTGGAACTCAATTTGTGTAAAACTCAACCAACAACAAGCAACTATGAATTGAAGAGACGGAATATAAACTGTAATTAATCAAATTGAAGAATATAAACTGAGACTACTAATAAGGACAACTAACTTTCATCTCATAATCAACAATTCTATTACAATGCAGGAAATTACGAATAATAGACATTTATATAAGAGAAAGAGATAGACCAACAAAGGGAGAAGAAAGCGAGAAAATTCAACAGAAGAGAGGAAGAACATAACAACAGAAGAAGATGAGAAGAAGAACTGAAGAGAAGGAACATCAGAAGAAACAAGGAATAATACCGGAGAAGGAGCAGACAGTGAGAGAAGGAGGAGAAGATGAGAGAGCACGAATCAATTTTCTAATTTCCATCCCCATTCATCGTCATCCAAATTCAACCCTATATAGAACAAAACAGGGCTTTGGGCTAGCCCACTATACAAGCCCAACTAGATAATATAATAATGGCCCAATCCATGACACAGATTGATACAAATACATTCAAACCAAATCAAAACCTATACGTCATCACACAACCACACGGCTGTTTGCAAGCATACAGCTTCTACAATAAACCAAATCAAGGCACACAGACAGAGGGACGAGAGTTTCATCAATTGATTTTGTTCTATTTTAATCATCCATCATGTATAATGGTCATCATAATAATACTAACAATACAATGCGAGAAGAAGAAAAAGAAGAACGAGGGCAAGGGCAAGGGCATGAGCGAAAACTACTTGGGTTGGTTCATAATGTATACACACGGTGGGGCTGTCGGTAATTCATACACATACAACCATTATACATACAAGAGGGGAAGCCACAGACAGCATCGGTGTTTTTATTTTAAATTTTGTTAAAAGGATTCTAATCTTAACATGTAAGCTTTGATACCAATAGTTGTAATTTCATAGTAATCATGCTAAAAATAAGAATCACATAAATAATTGATAGTCTAAAAATCATACATGCGAAAGACATTGTTATGTATGAATATTACCAGCTAGATCATCATTTATTTGCTCCTCAAAATAATCAACCGTCAATGGGACAAGCCAATAGAGCAATATGGAAAGGAGAGAGGACCTAGCCATTATATAGGAACTTATAGAGCCGGCCCATTACCGACTCTAACCCTATTTAGGGTTTACATAATTCTGGTCCAAATGCTTAAAATTACCACATTATAATAATAAAGCTCGTAAGGTGTACAACGGCCTAAGTGATCACTAACATATTGGGCATAATCACAGTATTATTGCAAACCGTACATCTAACCTGTAAAATTCATAATCAAATGGAAGTCCACAAAATAGAATTATTCTAACATTTTATGGGTGACGATATTGTCTATTTGGATCCCACTAGATTTCATTTAAAGGATGCACGATCTTCTTAATTCTTATCAAAGAATAAATGGATTAAGGAAATTCCCATGGTTAACATATAAATAATACATATATGTTAATATCCACATCAAAACATATCGTGACTAGAACTAAGTGAATGCAGGCATAATTCGTGGTCCTACAAAAGTGTCTCACACCTTCTAGAAACATTAATCTCACTTTGATTGCAACTCGCCATATCCTTCATCCTCATCCAAAATACTTCAAACTGTGATAGGACACTTTCAATATAACACAAACATCTTGCATGATAAGGATAAGGATTACAGGTGGTTGGATCATTTTATAACTCAATCATTAACATCTATAAATACAGGACCAAAGTTCATTATTCAGGTATGCTTTTACATTTAATTTATAGCCTTACGCTTATATTTTCTATTTTCTCATCTAACTAACTTAAGCATTGGAGGGAAAACGAGGTCACACCTATTTGCCTTTGTTTCAGGTCCTAGAGATTCTGTTAGTGCTCATTCTCGATCATCAAGCTCGAATATCCTAGATACAGATCATTGACACATTTGTTCCAAATCTTGGAGATCTTGTTCGTGCTTATTCTTTGTTAACAAGCTCAAGTATTCACATGTGCAGATGTTTTGTAGCATCATGGTTAACACACGCTTAGGACATCTTCCAACAAGCTCATCCTCTCCTAATCAGCCCATGTCGGAGATCTATCGGTTCCGCAGGAGAACCAACACCTCCACTAGCAGTCATTGCTCCTGGAGCATATGAGGAGCTTCGCCAACAAGTTGACACGCTAACTCAATTGCTGAATCAAATAAATCTACACTTAACACCACCGCCATAGGGTTGTCTTATGGAAGATGCTCGAACTCGAGCTCCATATCCTGGCAGCAGTGATGTCGAAACCTCTAGCATACCTCACATAGCCTCGGGCTTGAAATTGATTACGATGGACTCTAATGAACTTGCCAGGATCATTCATGATGGGATCGCAACTAGTATGCTTCAGAATACTTAGGCAACAATAGGGTTTACCCCTAACACCTCTTTCACCCCTGAAGTCTTATCATACCCTCTGTCAAATAGATTTAGATATTCTCGAGTAAAGGAGTACAATGGGACAATCGGCCCCATCAATCATCTCAATATATATACAGATATTAAGAACTTGCAGGTTGCACCTATTGCAGTAATGTGCAAGGCTTTTCCTCAGACTTACTAATGCGGCTAGAGATTGGTTTTCAATATTGCAACCTAATTCCATAGATTCTTTTTCAGGCTTAGCTGATAAATTCTTAGTTTTCTTTGCAAGCAACAAGCATATCAGGAAGATGGTCGCATCATTTATACAGATGCTTCAAGGACCCAATGAAACACTTCGCAATTCCATAACGAGATTTAATAAGGAAAGACTTCAGATTCCCTATCTACATATTACAGTCGTTGTCTCTACTTTAACATATGTCATAAGGTGTGAAGTATTTAAATTGTCTTTGTTGAAGACCCCTTCCAAGTCAGTAACAGACATCCTTACTTGAGTTGAAAAGTACACTAACATAGAGAAAACTATGTTTCCAATGACAGATGTCCCGTCATCAACTAAGCCCTAGCAAAAAAGACTGCATGAGTTTAATCTGTGCCAAGATCCTTCTCAGGGTAAACCAAGGCAAAATACTCCTCCAACATCCTTCACTAGCTTGAACACCATTTCGTCTAATATTTTGATGAAGATCAAAGACCTTAAAGAGCTCAAATGGCCTCCAAGGTTGTAGGCTCCATCTGATACCCGTGATAAAAGTAAGGACTACGAATTTTATCGGGATTATAAACACACTACTGAGGATTGCTTAGCTCTGAAACGAAAAATCGAAGCTCTTATCAAAAGGAGGTTGTTAGCCATGTCAAACGTTAAAAGAACAATCAGAATAAGGACAAAGCTCCTAAATATTGGGAAAAGAAGCAACCAACAGTAAGTAACATTAATTTCATCATCGGAGGGACAGCCTCGGAATGGGACTCAAGTAGTGGACATAAACAATATGCCCGACAGTATCCATCAATCTCAAGCACTGATATTAGTAATATGGAAGACATTACTTTCGGGTCAAGGGACTTAGATGGCATATCTTTTCCTCATGATGATACCTTAGTTATATTGGTGATCATTGCTAATTTTGAGGTGAAAAGAATTCTAGTGGATAATGGAAGTGCAACTAATATATTATCCCATGAGGCTTTCAATGAAATGAGTATTTTAGTCGAACAACTCAAGCCAGTTAAAACCCCCCTTCAAGGGTTTGGTAGTGGAGTCATCATCCAAGGAAGCATTGTTGGATTGTCTCTCACTTTGGGATTGGAATGGAAACATGTAACACAAATTGCAAACTTCCAGGTAGTCCATACTCCAATGTCCTATAATATCATACTTGGAAGGTCACTACTTAATATAATAAAAGTTATTGTCTTAACTTTTCATCTAACGACGAAATTTCCGACAAGTAATGGAGTTGGGGTAGTTTGGGAGAGCCAAACAGTAGCTAGCCAATGCTATGTTACTAGTGTTCGTGAAATCAAAGCTGACATCGTGCAACTTTCAGAGCTCAAGCCTGATCTTGAGCATTGTGAGAAACTTGTCCTTATAGAAAAATTGGCAGAAGTCAGGATTGAGCCTGGTAAGAAAGTTAACATTGGTCAAGATCTTGATGATACACTTATGGCTGAACTTATTAGTTGCCTCTCTCGTAATGTCAATGTATTTGCTTGGAAAGTTGAGAACATGCATGGGATTTACCTCAAAGTTCCAGTGCACAAACTTAATATAAACTCGGACGCAAGACATGTCAAACAAAAGAAGAGACAATTTGCGATTGAACTGCGGGAGGAAATTGCTAAGCTCGACATCGTTCTTGTCAATAAAGCCAGTGGAAAGTGGCGAGTTTGCATTGACTTCACTAACTTGAACAAAGCCCTAAAGACAGCTATCATCTACTTTGAATTGATAATCTTGTTGACAGCACAGCAGGTCATAAGTTGTATAGCTTCCTGGATGCTTTCTCTAGATATCACCAGATCTTCATGGCTAAGGAAGATAGGGAAAAGAATTCATTCATGGTTGATTCAGCCATATACTGTTACAAGGTCATGCCTTTCAGATTGAAGAATGCAGGAACAAGATATCAAAAGCTTATCAATCAGGTCTTTGCTATTTTAATAGGGAAAAACATCAAGGTACATGGTGGTTAAAAGCAAGCAATTGAATACTCATATTTCTGACCTGGAGGTCTTCGCTATACTACTGAAATACAAGATGAAACTTAATCCTATAAAATGTGCATTTGGAATGGCATCAGGTTTTTAGGTTTCATGATAACACACAAATGGGTAAGGTCAATCCTGATAAGATCCAGGCCTTGGTTCTATGGAACCCTCTAAGAGCAAAAGGGATATTCAAAAATTAATAGGTGAGGTTGTAGCCTTAAACATATATTTATCTCGAGCCTAAACAAGTGCTTCCCATTCTTCGAAGTTCTTAGGGACAACTGAAGCTTTGATTGGAATGAAAAATGTAATTCGACTTTCCAAGAACTTAAATGAACATTGGCAATGCATCCAGTTCTCGTTAAGTCAGAACTTGGTGATACCTTATTGTTATATTTGATTGTTTCCCAAAATACGGCCTCTTAACACTGCAACCTCACCTATTAATTTTTGAATATCCCTTTTGCTCTTAGAGGGTTCCATAGAACCAAGGTCTGGATCTTGTCAGGACTGACCTTAAACATATATTTATCTCGAGCGTAAACAAGTGCTTCCCATTCTTCAAAGTTCTTAGGGACAACTGAAGCTTTGATTGGAATGAAAAATGTAATTCGACTTTCCAAGAACTTAAATGAACATTGGCAATACCTCCAGTTCTCGTTAAGTCAAAACTTGGTGATACCTTATTGTTATATTTGATTGTTTCCCAAAATGCGGTGAGTGGGGTATTGGTAAAAGAAAGTGGAAAGGTCCAACAACCCATTTATTATATAAGTAAAGTATTTATTGATGTAGAAATTCGGTATACATTAGCCGAATAGCTTGGTCTCGCCTTGGTCGTAGATGCCAGAAAGCTGGCCATGCCTCCGAGTATTTAGATTATTTAGTTTTCATTTACTTCGTAATAGGATGGGCTTATATGCCATTGAGCAGTTTATTTTTTTAGTTCAGGTTTGCATGCCCTCAAATAGTTTTCATTGTCATCAGTTCAGGCATGTGTGCCCTTGTACATTTACATTATTTTGATATACTAGTTTGCTTTGACAATAAAAACTTGTTTGAATACCTCTTGTTAGCATAAGGCCATGCCTTCTGCATGCAGCTAATACATCTAGTTAGCGTAAGTTTGTGTCTTGTGCGTGCAGCTAATACCTCTTATTAGCGTATGACATTGCCCTGTGCATACAACTAATACATATAGTTACCGTAAGGCCATGCCTTGCCCTTTGCATGCAGTTAATACATCTAATTAGTGAAAGGGTGTGCCTTTTGCATGCAGCTAATACATCTAGTTAGTGTACGGTCGTGCATAAACACGCAACTATTCTAGTATGCTTGATCTCTACCTATTAAAGATTAAAAATATTATAGCTTCTACAAAAGCTCGAGCTACTTGTCACAACCAAGTTATATGCTCAAGCTCTACCTATTAAAGATTAAAAATATTACAGTTTTTTAAAAACTTCGAACTACTTTTCACAAATAATTGCCAAGTTGTATGCTCGAGCTCTACCTATTAAAGATTAAAAATATTATAGCTTTTACATTAGCTCGAGCTACTTGTTAAGAGTAGTTGCCAAGTTGTAAGCTCGAGCTCTACCTATTAAAAACTAAAAACATTACAGCTTTTACAAAAGCTTGAGCTTTATTCACTATTATTCATCGAAGTTTTAGCATATTATATCTCTTGTACTTAATATGATCATATCATTTATTAAGAGAGAAGTTTTAAATTGTAAAATCAATTTCCTTTAAATTTCTAGGTCATATTGAAGTCTCATAAAACTCAATAGTGTATGAATATCGGTACTCCTTATTTATAAGTCAACGGAAACATTGCAAAGGTTTGGATTGCACCATAAGTCAATCAAATATAATGAGAAGGTCTTGCTCGTGACGGAGAGCTTAATAACGGAGGAGTAGATCATCGTTTGGACCGAACCTCTTCAATTACATCGTTTACACACTCTCTTCCCTTTTACTTATCGCTTTCATATTTGTGCAATTGTGTTTGATTGACTTATTCACCTTCTATTTGGTTAAACTTAAATTAATTTTTCGAAAAACTTTTTACTAACCAATTCACCTCATCTTGGTTAATTATTCTTGAGCTTTCAGTTAAAACTTAAAAGGCATCTTTTTTTTTGTTTCCGATAGCAGGTGAGCGTGCATATGAGAGAGAACTAGTGTTTAACAACCATATTTTGCCCACATTTTGGCCTAAAATGCATTTTGAAATAATATTTTGTTGGAGAAAATGCGATTAAAAAATAAGGAAAATTTTTGAATTTGCATGTAAAATTATTTTATGAAAAAATGTGATTGAAAATGAATTTTTGAAATAACGAGGACCAAACATAGGCTTAGAGCTAGAGATGCCAAACAAGTCGAGTGCTCGTGAGTTGCTCAGACTCCTACTTGGATGAGCCCAAGGACGAATCAAGCGGGCCAGCTCGTGGCTCGCCACTATAGTGAACAAAAGGACAATTTTAAAAAAAATGACAAAACATCACTTTTTTAAAAAAATGACCGTATTGGCCACTTTTTTCCTTCTTTTCTTTACTCTATAAATATTCCAACAATTTCGAATTTTTACACACGCCAATAATAATTCTTACTCTCTTCCACATTTTACAATTTACTACATTCTACCTTCAATTTCAATTATTTATTATCAATTATCATACTTCAAATTTACAATTATAATCTTGTAGTTTCTTTTCATTCTCTTTATTTATTATACAGTCCATACTATATAAATTATAATACATATTCCATACATTTCATCACAATTCACAAATGGATCCACAATCATTTGTTGAGGGCTTGTTCAGTATCGGAGGCCAAATCACTTATGACGCCGCAAAATCAATTTCACAATGAATTTGCCGGTCTCTACGAAGTACTCATTCCTGAAAATATTCTAGATTTGGATACTCACGGAAGTAGTAGTCCAATTAATTTGAATGACTTTAATGTTCCTGAAGCGGAACGGGAGGAATTAGATATTTCCGATATAAGATGGAAGCAAAAGAAGGAAAAACAAGTAAAATGTTAAGATCATTTTAACTTGATTCCAACAAGTCATATGGTCGATGGAGTCGCAGTCTAAAGCAATATGTAAATATTGGCAAACAGGATTTGCATGACAAAAGAGCATTGGTACCACAACCTCAACCGTCACTATAAAGCATGTGGGGATAAACATAGGCTTGTTGGTGCCTCTCAAACAACTGCAATTTGGTAGTCTAACGATCGGTTCTGCTTCTATGACACTTTGCACGTGTATGTTTTCGAAGGAAAAAGCTCGAATGGGAATGGGAAAATTCATTGTTGGTGCTGAGTTTCCTCTAGTAATGGCGTACAACCAACCTTTCATCTCCTACGTGAAAGAATATCTTCAACCAATGTACATTTAGGCAAGTAGAAACACTCTTCGTTATGATACAATGAAATATTTTCTTAATACAAAGAAACAATTGATTACTAATTTACAAAAATATAAAGGTGTTATATTTTTAACTTCAAATTTATAGGAACTGAATAATAAAAGAGGTTATATAGCAGCAACTACACACTATATAGACCCACTTTGGTATATGCATAAAAGAATTGTTGCTTTTAGAATAATTGAGCTTTATCACAACGCTAACAATATATTTAATGTTATTATCAGCATTATTAGAATATCA
>CAIGRH010184032.1:0-13902 GCA_903798295.1 Fraxinus nigra
CGAACAGTTTCATAATTAAATTTGGATCCGACGGTTCCACTTACTAAATACTCGAAAATTTAGGTTCAGTTCGGTTTGGTTCTCTTTAGAAGCGAAGAGAACCGAACTGAATCATGTCCAGCCCTGCTATATAATCTAGAAAAACATGAAAGAAATAGAAGAGCTTGCTCCATCCACGAGTAAATATGCAACAGTAGCCTCATTATTCTGTCAATAACTGAGGGATCACTTTCCTTTTGCAGCTACACCTTGTTCAACATGTTTGATGATTTGATACTTCTAGCAAAAGGAGGTCTTACTGTTTACCATGGGCCAGTCAGGGAAGTTGAAGAATACTTTGCACATCACGGTGTCAATGTCCCAGAGCGTGTTAATCCTCCAGACTATTTTATAGATGTTCTGGAGGGGATGATTAAACCAAGCACAACCTCGAATGTGAGTTATGAAGAACTCCCTCTTAGATGGATGCTTTATAAAGGTTATCCTTTACCTCCAGATATGCAGAAGAAGTTTTCTGGGCTACTTATGCCTGAGGTGAATGACAGTTCAACAAATCAAGGAAGCCCTGTTTGTTTTGGGACTGAGGAACTACCCTTTTGGGGAGAATTATGGCAAAATGTAAATTACAAAGTGGAAGCACGGTGTGGTGTTATAAAGAACAATTTCATGAGGTCGAAGGACTTATCCCAGAGGAGAACCCCTAGCATTTTCCAACAGTATATATATTTCCTTGGAAGGTAACTCCCTTGGTCAAAATTTCCCCTCTTACATTCTTGAAGAAGCTTCTTCCATCATATATCCTCGTCTCATTTCAAAAACAGCTTATGATGGTACCATAGTTTCCCGAACAGAATTTTCAGTGTTGACCACTTCCATTGCTCCCCATTTTGAATTACAATACATGATTGAGCTAAATGTAGATCAATTTCAATTCAGATCTATAACTTTGACCACAAAGATAACTTATCCACTGCCTTGAGAACTGTCATTGTGGATCACTTTTTTAATTTGATTTTATCAAAGGCTATCTTCTGAAAGAATGTCTTTGAGACTTCAATTAAATAATTTTAGTGAATTGTGATTTTCAAATTGTTTGAGAATATGTGGATATGCACACACAAAGGACACTTTCTCATAATAAGGTTATTAACTGGGGGAAATGAGAAAATTATACACCATTTAGTACTACACAATTGTCTACCTAGTTTCGCACCTTAGCTTCCTCATGCAATAATTTAGGACCAAACTGTTACTTGAAGAAGGTGGGAAATAATGTTAAAGCTACCTTTTTGGTCTTAGAACTCATTTTTTTTTTCTGTGACTGATAAATTGTATTTCTGATATTCTATGTCATCATACTCATCTCAGGATTACTAAGCAGCGACTACGGGAAGCTAGAATCCAAGCAATAGACTATCTCATTTTGTTACTTGCTGGTGCCTGTTTGGGATCAATTGCTAAAGCAAGTGATGAAAGCTTTGGTGCACCTGGTTATATTTACACAATCATAGCTACTTGTAAGTAGAACAAACTTTAATTGCTGAATGTACATCCCAATTTTCTTCACTAATTATCTGGGTCTCGTCTTGATTTGTCATTATTACACATGATTAGGATTGTCCAGCTAATTCTCTTCTCTTCTATTGAGTTTATAAGTTCAATAGGTTCTCAATTATAATTTTAAACTTGATACATATAGAGTTGAATGCAAGTGATACTCTTTAATGGTTCGTATAAACACTTTGTTGTGTTTTCACTCACATCTTATTTATTACAGCTTTGCTATGCAAAATTGCGGCTCTGAGGACATTTTCTCTGGATAAGTTGCAATACCGCCGAGAACGTGCTTCTGGCATTAGTAGCCTCGCTCACTTTGTTGCGAAAGATACAGTAGACCACTTCAATACACTGATTAAGCCACTGGTCTACCTCTCGATGTTCTTTTTCTTCAGCAATCCAAGATCTTCCTTCTTAGATAATTACATTGTCTTGCTCTGCCTTATTTATTGTGTGACTGGTATAGCTTATGCGTTGGCCATTTTTCTTGAACCCGGTCCCTCTCAGCTGGTAATTAGCAACCCCCTCAACAAGGCTTTTACTTTATCCATTTCATGCATGTTTGGTACCTAGTATTAGAGAGGCCTGGACAATATGACAAACAAGATTTTAGCTTCTTTTTAATCAAAAATATATACTATCCATTCCTCCCCTACCAAACATGCATTTTACAAATTAGATATCAGCTGTTCTGACTTTAATTCTTCCACATTATGCAGTGCTCCGTTCTTCTACCTGTGGTTTTGACTCTCCTTTCAACTCAGCCTAAAGATAGTAAATTTATGAAGATTGTGACAGAATTGCTTTATCCAAGCTGGGCCTTAGAAGCATTCATTGTCTCAAATGCAAAAAGGTAAGTTTGACTTCCCTTCTCCTTTCCCTTCCAAAAACTTGTGGTACAAATTATTCTGTAAATTTACTTAGAGAGCATTTGATCCCTCATATTAGGCCATTAGTATTTGGGAAAAGACCATTAATGGCTTTAAGATTTGGATGATGCATATACACATTAGCACACACGTGCACTCTTTTGCAGACCAAAAAGTGCAAGTTGGTGTGTACAACTTGAGTAGTTTGGGTATGAATTCTCCAGAAACTCAATTTGAGGACGAGAGTTTTTTGAGATTGATCAATCGGAATTTAACTTTTATTCTCATTTGAAGCCACTGATCTTTGTTTTAAAGTCACGTGTGAGAAAATATGCAATTATTATCCTATTGTGCGTGGAAACTTGAAACAGAAGTTGAACCTTGTTCAGTCTCTTGATTGGATGTTAACAGATTTACATTTTTTTTACAAAGCCTAGAAACTAGAATCCCAAATTCCCAACAATGTCTATTTCTCTTAGGAGAAGAATTGCCATTTGTACTTAATTATTTGTAAAAATATCTAAAATATTTCTTATGATCCAAACACCTCGTTGGAGATTCATTCTCAGCTATCTTTTACTACTTGGTCTTCTTTGTGTTTCAAATTTAGATCATTTTTAGGAAAGTTTCATGAGATTGAGCATTTGAATAGTGAACACTCAGCGTCAAAGAACTAAGCACTAATCAAAATAAATACTAAATTTTATATGGAAATTATTTCTTAGCTATGAAAATTCGAGCATTGGATGCAAATTAAAAATGGATCCCTAGAGTTTCCTAAAAGACAAGGCTGATCATTTGTACTAAGATTGATACATCACTAGATCTTTCCTTTCTATCTTTCACGATTGATTTTATTATATTCCTGTCCGTTTGAATCATTATATAACTTGGGTATCATAAGCTCTAGTGTGAAGAACTACGTGTGTAATATGAATTATCACTAGGAAACTTTTTGTTTCTTACAATGATACTTCTCTCTTTAATAGCTTAGTCTTTTAGCTAGGGTGATTCAACAGTGACATTGTAGTATATTATTAAAAGATTTCTTGTTTTGAGTCCTCGGGAAAGAAATGTGAACCAATGGCAGTTTAATATATGAAAGTGGGCATGCATGGCATATCACTGATTACTTTTCACTTCCAGATATTATGGTGTATGGCTCATACAGCGTTGTGGAGCGCTCCTTAGAACCGGCTATGATCTCCATCACTGGGCTCTTCGTATATCCCTTCTGATGCTTGCAGGCGCAGCTTGTCGAGCTTTAGCTTTCTTTGGTATGTTAACTTGACAAAAGAAGTGAGTTCAACCTTCATTCTACTGGCACTGTTTCACTGCGCAAAAGCATAAGCTTCTAACATTGCTTGACATGGAATGCTGATCAGATTCTCAGCCAACAAGCAGTAATGACTTGTGTAGTTAATGACACTAAAACAGATCGCTTTGTTCCCGGGATCTATTAGAGCCATTGTACAACTCAATGTACTTTTTGTAAATCTATAGCATATGCATTCGGGTTTTGCTAGAGTGACAGGGCCACGTGGGCCCTGACCGTTTGGCAAAATCTTATGCATTGAATTCTTTTGTACAAAAACTAAAGATCTCCTTCTCTTTTTTCTTTTTTCTGAATAAGAATACAATACTCAATAGTTTATACGAATATTAGATCAGTTACTTCAATTTCCATTTTCTGTAAGTTTGTGGTGCACGTGTGATTACTGAGGTGAATCATCGAAAGATGAAATGATGAGAACGGGAAAACAATTTCCTCAGTATCGGAGAGTTACTCAAATTAAACGTCTACCAACCTAGGAAAAGGATACACAATGCTTATTTACCTGTTGCTACACACTTTTGTTAGACAAATAAAAACAACAGAAGTCCAATAAAAATATTATATTATCGTTCCTAGGATGAGACTGAATGCATCTCTTCCAGCACAACAAGACTCAAATATAAACCAATAGTGTGAATTGCTACATTTTCTGCCTTCTGAAGATTCAAACTTCTTAAAATTCAAGATTCTTCTTCCCCGCAAGATCCTCAAGAGTTAGATTTAAAGTATCAACTGATCCTTTCTTTACTTCCTCCCCGCGAGCAGCCAAAAACTCCTCGACGCTACCAGGTTTTCCAAACCACCCCAATCGATCAGCAATCAGGTGCAGATTGTTACATCCATCACATCTAGCCACCACTACACCTTTATCATATGATTCACGACAAATTGTCTTCACAGATCTTGTATCACAAACTTTGCACGTAAAAATCATGGCAAGATCGTGTCTTCCAGATACCTTCAAGTTAGATTTTACACTGTGTTTAGCAATGATCTCGTCATCGATTGAACTTGAGACAGGATTCATTTCACCTGCATCATCCTTTGAGCAGCAATTTTCAAGTTCCTCTGGAGATTCAACAGTTGGCCTACTGACTTCTACATGCGTCTGAAATCTTCTAGTAAAATTTTCGTATCTGCAGAAGAATGAATTTGCGGAGAAACGAAAATCCCTGTGGAGTTCTGCAGCAAATTGCAGAAAAAAAAATGGATTAATTACAGATATAGTTTTGTTATTTGGAAAAGAGGTCGAAAGCTACGAATGGCTATTAGCATCCCATCCCATCCCATCTATATTTGGAAAAGAAATGGATTAATTACGCACAGTGCACACATCCATCTTGAAATTTTGAAATTGGGAAACTGCACAACAATACGATTCGTAAATTGTAACTCTGTAAGTGTGAAAATCAACATGAGTGCTTACTTTGTTTTCTAATTTCAGGCAAAACAAAGCAGATAATAACACATACAATATTCCTTTTCATATTCCGGAGAAGACTGCAATGCAATACTTGGAAAAAGTATGAGCAACTGAACTTTCCATTCAACGAGCTACCTTCTCCCCAGATGATTTTTTACCCCCTCCATCTGCGACTACAATTTATTTTAATTTAATTAAATCCAAAACTCTGCGTCTTTCAAGCAAAATCAGCCCTATGAACATTAAATTACACTCGAATCTGAGTAGGGTTTCTATTAATTCAAATCACAAGATCAGAATTCCATGGCAAAAGAAATAAAGAAACAAAAATCGTCGTGTCAACAATAATCAAAGCTTCCGACTTTTCACCATTAATATCCTCTCCTAATTCTATTAAAACGTGGCTCAATGCTTACTCTATAATCCTATAGTCCAGTAATATCTTTTTCCTGGTTTAGTTAACAGGGCTTCTTGATTAAATGAAGAAAATATAGCATATCTAAGAGCGAAACGTAGAGGAAGAAAAAGAAAGATGGATTACCTGTAGAGAGGGGATTTTGGGGGAGTTTAGCAGCAAGGAGAGAGAGAATGCGGCGTTGAGCTAGACGAACCGCCATATCTAGGCACACTTTTCTTGCAGAAAACGGACGCCTTTGGCGACTTGGGTTTCAAGAATTTGTAGCCAATTTGATAGTTCATGTCATTTAATTTCACTATAGTCACGACTTTATACTTAATATCACCATGGTCACTCAATTTAATTTTATTTCATCAAGGTCATTTAATTTCGCCTAACATATCACTATAGTAAAACAATAACTTCTTTTTACCATTTTATTAATTTTAAAAGGTGTAAAACAATAACTTTGCATTATATATATATATATATATATATATATATATATATATTTTTTTTTTAATTTATTATATATAAAATAAAAACTTACAGTTTTATCACTTTAAAATATCTGAAGAGCACAAATTTCATATAAAGTCTCATCATGGTCATCCAACTTTTTTTCATCATTTTCATTAATTTTTAAAAGATTAAAACAGTAACTTTGCATTATATATATATAATATTTTTTAAAAAAATTGAAATAAAAACTTATGTTAAAAAAAAAAACTTATTTATAAAAGTTACTTAAAACAATAAAATAAAATAAAAAATTATTTTAAAAAATGAAGTTACTTAGAAAAATAATATAAAATAAAAAATTATTTTAAAAAAAATGTTTTAAAATAAACTTTTCAAGTTTTTTTATATATATAAGGCAAAGTTCTTTTATACCTTTTAAAATTAATGAAAATAATAAAAAGAAATTGAGTGATCATGGTAAAATGTTATATGAAATTGAATAGTTATAGTGAAACATTATGGGGCCGTTTGGAAGCACTTTTAATTTGATTAAAAGCGATCTTTTACACCGTTGCAGGCCACAACGGTAAAAATTCCACAAAATGGACTGAATAATGTGTCAGGGGAAAATTCCCTTTGTGCCCTCCATTGGTCAAATGTGTCATAACATTTCAACAACTTTCTGCAAAAGTGAGGGCAAAATGGTAATTGTGTCATGTAAATTTATTGAATGACCAATATCTACTGACACGTGACATCAAGTAACGGTTCAAAAATCGATTCCCATTCCCGTGAGAATCCCTCCTAGACAGGGCCTATATGAAATTGGATGACCTTGGTGAAGTAAAATCAAATTGGGTTACCATAGTAACGCTAAATATAAAGTTAAGTGGCTATGATGAAACAAAATCAAGTTTGGTGACTATGGTGACACCAATTATGAAGTTGGATGGCCACGAGTGAATTTAACCCCTTTCTTTTTACTGTAAAATAGTCCTACTCTCCCTCCTCCCACGCAAGTCATCATCTATAGATCACACGAGGATAACAAAAGAAAAACAAATCGTCAATTCAAATCAAAATCAAAGTTTTGAAAATGTTGATAGATTTCGATAGTTAAAAACTACTTGAAAATATGAAATGTTCATTCAAATTTATCAAAAAAATTACTTACTATACCTAACTTATTTTAGTTATTAAATCAATTTATATTTCGACAAGTTTACTTGCTATTGTATTTCTATCGATTCTTTATGAAAATAATAAACGCGGCCCTATTTGATCTTGTTTATTTTCCATGTTTCAAGTTCCAAATTTTTTGGTGTTTGATAGTCATTTTTTTCTTGGCAATTAATTTTCCTCACAACCCCCCACGTGACCCTCTTTTCCTTGTTTTCATTGAATTTGTTTTTCCACCACTTTGGTGGGAAAATGATTTTCCGTCTTTTTTTTTTTTAATGGAAACAAATTCTATCCCAAATTGTAAAAAATAAAATAAAAATTTTTTAACGGACAATTTTCATGAAAAATAAAATCAAACGAACATCAAAAGATCCAAAATTTCAACATTTTTCAGGTGGAAAATTATATCAATCAAATACAATTAATTAACAATTCTCAATAAAATAAGTTTTAAGCAATTCAAGTTTCTGAAATTTATTTTCTTTCCACTCAAATTCTATTCTTGCCATCAAACGGCCGTACATATAATAGTTTTATTATCTAAAGTCAAAAGAATGAATTTGCAAGTTTAAGTTTTGCGGTTGAACCTTGTTTAATTTGTTGATTTAAGTTTGTATTTTGACAAATATATTAGTTTTGTGTCATTTATGTTTAAATGTTTCTATTTAATTGTTATAGTGATTTTCGAACTAATATATCTATTTTTTTCACTTGTTTGAAGATATGTTATCTTTTGTCACCAAAATCGTGGTTTAAAACCAAAATCAAATCGCACAATTTGGATTTGGTTTCGAATATTCTCAAACCGTTTTAAAGGTTTAATTTAAAAACATTTCAAAATTTGTCCAAATCAAACCGTGTTTACCCAAATTCGCATCCCATCCTGCCTAGCATTTTATATGCTCGATCACGACTATTAATTTTTTCATTTTTCTTATGTCATTATTCTATTGCGATCTTCCCCCTTTTTTTCTCTCATGAGCTTCCGAGGAAGCGGAAGGCAGAAAGAGGCGTAGGGTAAAGGTGATCATTTTAATCAGAATTGAACATTTCGAATAGAAAATCAATATCGATTCTGGTTCCAAAATAAATTAGGAATCGAAACAAAGAACCGAATATGTTCTAGTCGATTTTTGATTCTTAAATCAAAATCGTGGATACTCGACTTTGGAAAAAAAATTGTCCTTTAAAAAAATTATTGTTTATAATTTATTCACCTCGACCCAATGCCTCAACCCTATAAATAGCAAGTTTGCAAAGGCCAAAGTAGTATGTATTTTTACATATCAATTTCATTCATCTGAATAATTGAATTATATAACTCTTATTCATAGTTACTCCTAACCACACTTTACATGTTGCCATACTAATCCTTCTTGAGGTGTTTGGATGCTACTATGCTAGATATTTGGTCTATTTTGTGGCATATTTGCAATGAATCAATAAAGTGTTGAAATATATATTTGGTGATATATTTCATTTTTTACATTTTTGCTACATATTTGGAATATTATTTTTATTATCAACTAATGATTTCTTAACAAAAACATTATGGGTAGATAGATTCGGGTTTGATTTCAGTAATTACATGGAATCGAATGGATATATTTATGAAATATTCGTAGTGTAATGAATGGATCTGAATATTGAAATATCTAGATCAACCTACCCAACGTCAAAAGCTTATTGAAAGTGAGCAAAAGGAAAAAATAAAATAAAATCATTTTTTTCATAATTTTAGAAGGTTGAACTCTTTTTCATTTTCTCACTGCACCTTGATTTTTCTTAAACCAATTTCTCATTTTTAAATAATTAAATTTGTTTTACATTTTTGTGCACAGATTTATTTTTTCAATCATACTTGGTATACATTCTATTTGACATTTTTTTTTGATAGAATGTCATGTGGCATTCTTTCATTTGATAGTTAAAAAAAAAACCTTTTCATTCTATACATTTTTGCCAACACATTTTTCTATCAAGAAAGTGATAAAACTTAATGTACAAATGACAGAATCCTTATTTTTCCCGAGTGTACGCATGAATTCATTAGCACTCAATATTAATTTTGCTAATAGTCCCTAGAGTTGGCGCATAATTTGAAGTTGGAATTTTTTTAAAACGCATATTTGATCGGTAATTTTTTTATAAGAGCAATGCTATATATAAAAAATGGGGATGGGATGATCACAATATGAGCTTACATTAATGGAGTGTTTGATTGTAATTTTTTTTCATAGAAGATATTTTTTAACTTTTAAAAATATGTCTAATTTTTCTTATTTTCGAAGAAAAAACTTTCTTTGGGGATGTAGATTTTTGTTTTCTTCAAAATGAGGAAAAAAAACTCGTTTCTAGAAAATATTTTTCATGCCAATCAAATACACCATAAATGATAAAGTCAATAAAATGAGTTATATTTACATGTGTTATTATTTTACCTCACATCACAGGTGAATAATCTTCTGTTTGTACATATAGTATAATTCATTTTATAATAATTTTTTTATCAAATATATTTTAAATAACATGTCTTATATTATTACTCATTCTAAAAAGTCGTGCCTAGGTGCGATGTCTCGCACTTTTTTCCTTGCCTTTTTAGTTTTTTCGCTAGGCAATTTTTATTTTTATTTTTTTTCGATATAGTATTTTATAATTTTATATGTTTGGTAGGTATTATTTTAATTATTAAATAATTTTTAGGTTTATTAAATATTTAAAATAATATTAAAATAGAAAAACATTTTTTTCCACCTAGCCCGAAGTTTGGACTTCACGTTTCGCTACGATTTACACTTTTTAAAACATTGCTTTGTCGGAAAGTATGTGATATAATGATTGACATAATAAGTTTTGACAAATTGTGATTGGATGAAGATGTGACTACTTTTTAAACAGTTCAATGATAGATTTCATGTGACATTACGTCAAGTCTGAGGTCGAGCGTCCTTGCCTCAAATGCTTCCTACCTCTGGTGCACTGCTCATTGAACCGAAAGGCTGACTTTACCAATTATAAATTTCAATATGTTTCCTGCCTCAAAAATAGGAAAAACCAACCAATTTTCATAGATGTTTGAGCAAAGAATGGTGAATCTTGTAACCAAACCTTGTGTATCTTTGCCTGTCTGTACATGTATACAAAAGTATCAAAATTTAACGGCCAAAAAACCGACAAGTTGGTGTCACCGGGGAGCCAAAGAGACTGTTAAATCCGTAACCACGCCCATTTTCTCCTCCCATTTCTGTGATTCCAAAAACATTCGTGAAATTCGACCAGCCACCCGCCCCATATCAGGCCGGCTATCAGGATCGTCCACAACACAATCCAGTGCCAACCCTGCCAATTTCTCCACCACCTCCACCGGGAAAGAGTCCTTCAACCTCCTGTCGACCCACTCCCTTATCCCTCCACCACCACCCTCTACGGCCTCTCTAGCTGCTTCCACCACCGATATCCTCACGTACGCTCCAGTTTCCTCATCAACCCTATACCTCAACGCCTCCATCCCGGACAATAACTCCAGAACCACAACCCCAAATGCGTACACATCACATTTCTGCGTTGCAATCCCACTTCTCTGAAATTCTGGCGCCATGTAACCTCTAGTTCCCTCAAACTTGTTTATCTTACTATCCGGTCTCTTAGGCTCTTTCAACTTCGCGGTCTCCCTCACAATTTCACCACAGAGCTCAGCAGTACCAAAATGGCAAATTTTCGCATTTAATGCTGTCTCAGTAACAATAATACTAGTACTCTTTATATAATTATGCACAAATTCAAATCCCAATCCAGTAGAATTATGAACATAATCAAGGCCATGAGCAATATCAGAAGCAATCTGAATACGCGAAATCCAGCTAGACAACACAGTAAAATTCGGATTTTTCGCATTTCTCAAACAATCAGCAAGACTAACCCCAGAAACATAATCATAAACTAAGTATATATAATTACCAGAAATTGAAGCCCCTTTTAATTTCACCAAACTGGAGTGATGACTCCTGCAAATCACAGAAAGATGATCAATTAACTGCGAGGTGTCCAATTGGCGCCGGAACTTCCGCTGGAAAACTATTACATCCTGATTCTGCACACTGCACCGCCAAGAAGTGGACGAGGAGGAGGAAGTGTACGGCTTGAGCAAGAAATTGCGGGTTGAGGCGGAAATTTCTGAAATATCATAGATATGGGGCTGCTCCGGGAGGATGGATTCCCGGAGGCTTGAAAGATAAGTACGGCTCGATACGGAGTATTTCCATGAGTCTTTATAGAAGCTTGAGGTGGAGGCTGCGCTCGGGATCATGAAACTGTTGGTGCTGGTTGACGAGTTTTCTATTGATGATTGTTGAGATTTCTTGGATTTTCTTGTAGATTTTGGGGTGGTTGAGTGTTCAATCACATCTGCAATCATTTTCTTCTTGGATTTACACATGGAGAACATCAACCAGAAAATAGAAAGAAAAAAAAAATGAAATAAGGGGTTGTTTTGCAAGTGTGGAAGTCGAGAGGGGAGATGGAATTACTCAATTAGCACATATAGGGTGGCGGGCGGTAGTTCTAGGTGGTGGGATGGATTAGTTTGGCCAAATCTATGATTTTTTGTCAGCGGATTGACGAGATCTCAAGGCATTTGGATATATTTCTCTTTCGACTAGTTTGGTTTGACAAGCTTCACCGTCTTTTACTTTCCCGCTTAAGAAAATTACTTATTTTAACAATAAAAATTACTTATAATAAGTTTTTTTTTTGAAGTTAATTATTAAAGAATACATGGTTAAAAAGTAGAAAAATATTTTAGATTTTCGTGAAGAATATTTTATCGTGAGAATATGTAGTTGAAAATGAGTATGAGAGAAAAAAAAAAAAAGTTCTTAAAGAATAATTACCATACCGGGCTAAGTAACTTTTTTTAGTGTCAATATGCTTACATTAATTAAAATCGGCTTCCATAATTGACAATAGGAAATGAGGAATACAACAAATCTATTTAAATTTAGTCCGGTCAAAGAAAAAAAGTTGTGGCTTTGTGAGATACTTTATAATGAGAATAAAGCATCAAGAGTCACAATTTACACCAACAAATAATAAAACTATGTCGAATAAAATTTCTGCATTCAATACATACAGAAAAATCCTACTTTAAAACTCTGCACAATTAGAAGGAAATCGCATTCTATCACCGTAATCTTGTACCAATGTTTTTTTTTTCTTTCGAGAGTAAAGTATATTTGTCATAAAGATGTTGACATATGACTTGATATAATGGGTGCTGGCAAGATAAAATTAGATACAACAGTGTTTTAAACAGTCCAATAATAAAATGTCACGCGCCATTATGTCAAATTATGTCAACCTCTTTGGCACCGTAACATGATTTCACAACACTTGCACTACCCTGAACTCACGACGTATGACTGCCAAAATTTACTCACTCACTTGTAAACTTCCTTGTAAGTATATAGTTTAAGAACTTTGCTGCACAATCAGGAAAAAAAATCACCAGAATTGCAATAGACAACTCACACAAGGGTGGGGTCCGCACATTTTTTTTCTTTTTAAATACACGGTGGGGCCCGCATTTGTCTCTTATCTGGTGCAATTCTGGTTTCTTTCTTCTGTGCAAATACTTTTTATCATAGTTTAAGCTTACCCAAACAAGTACCTATGAGTCAATTGACATAGGGGGGCAGTTCTAAAGTTTCAACTATTAGAAGTGGGCACGTCAAAACTAGCCCCTCAAAATTAGTCTTTTTCCATATTTTGCAAAATGAAATTGAATTTTAACAAATTACACCCCTTTGATTTGTCATGTTTTTACTTGGAAAAAGAAAAAAAGATATTTAAATCAAGGTTGGTTTTTAATTTATAAAAATCAATTATTATAGGCTTATAAGTATATTAATGGGAGGAATGGACTATAAAATTCCTATGATATTTATGAAAATAATAAAAAATATTGTAAAGGCATTCGACAATTTGATTGGAGAGTCCTAATTAAATTAAGGATAATGTTAAATGTACACTCCAAGACTTCAAGTGTACATCCTCGCGGACATTTGATTGTATGAAAAGATAATCAGAGGGGAAATTGTTTATTTTTTTAAACTGTTAAACGATATGTTGTCACGTGACACAATATAAAAGATGATGTAGAAGATACCATGCGTATAGCATGATTGTTAAATTAAAAGCATGGCGAAAATTAAGCAAACGTTGACCAAATCACGAGTTTAGAAGATGCTTTTACATTATAAGATTAAGGGTAGAATGCATTATTCATTCCTACCCTTAGTATATCTATTCTAAAATAATTGTTTTGTTTTTGTCCTTGACTTTTGAAAATTTAAAAAACTTAAGGCTATGTAACCTGTGTTTGATAGCCTATATTTTCTATGGAAAACGGAAAAAAAAAAAATTCATTTCCATGTTAAACACTTGTTTGATAGGTAAAATTTGGCATGAAATTTTTTTTTCCACCCCCCACCCACACGCACCCCTTTTCTCTCTTTTCAAAGAATTCATTTTCCCACTTGAATTCCAAATTCTGGCATTTTAATTTTTTTTGACAATGAAAATAAATTTCATAATCAATTGTAAAAAAAAAAAAAAATTAATAAAAAAATAAAAAATAAAAATAAAAAAAACTAACAAAAAACTAAAAAAAAAAAAT
>CAIGRH010184080.1:0-10462 GCA_903798295.1 Fraxinus nigra
AAGAACCGAAAGATAATAACTGCATATTCAGTTATTATTTATCATGGGTCATGTTTCCCAATTGAACGTAGTTTTCATATCTTTGCATCCCCATCAATAGAGAGAAAATTCAAAAGAAGACTACATATCAATAGAAAGATCATAACCCGTTCAAGCAATCAGACACATGGATCAAGGTATGCTTCCGCTTTAAATATTCTCTTTGATTACAACATGGATAATTTATATGCATGTGAAGGGATTTATAGAAAATTTAATCATTTTATCAATTCCAACAAGCCTACACATCCATCACACCAACACCAGCATCACTAAAATCGCACCACCACCATGCACAAATTTTTACACCGCACCACCACTACGCAGATTCGCACCACCACACAAACAATATCACATCACAACCTATTTTCCACCTCAACTATCACAACGACGGAAGAAGATTTCGCCTATATTCGTCATACCTGTAGCACCAGCCACTATAGTGCTACTGTCAAAACACTTTCACCAGCCACCACTGCAAGTTCATTCTCAAGATTTATTTGTATTTTGGTCGGGGGCTTGAATTAGGGTTCTCCATCCCTATGATTGGGATTTGATTGTATGCCAATCCACCAACAATAGTGAGAGGAGAAGGCAGCGATCGATTTTTCATAACGGTGATAGGAGTTAGTGGATAGCCACCAGAGAGAGAGAGAGAGAGAGAGAGAGAGAGAGAGAGAGAGTCACATATTTTGGTTTCATGTAGACGTGGGCGTAGGTATGGGTGCACCTAATTTTTGACAGAAAGATTTTTGTACTTAATTATTAAAAAGAAAAGTTAAAAAACATGTGTGTAATTTTTCCTTTTATATTTAATGTATACATTGAGAACTATTTTCAAGTTGCAACCCACATAATTTGGTGAAATTTGATTTTAGATCACAAAGTCTATATTTAAACATTTGATAGTGTGACCACGAAAATACACTCCCTCCTAAAACACCAACTTTCCCAATCCAAGGGAACTTAGCATTTATACATGTTTGGCTCATGTTTATAAACATTCAATTGTTTTTTATTTACATATTTCGAGAGTTCTAGAAGTATTATTTACTTATCCACCACTAAATATTTTTATCAATAAAATTTTTTCAAACATTCTTTCAGTTATATTATTGTTTCAGTTATACAATTCCTTTTTGAGTTATACAATTCCTTTTTGAGTTTGTACTCTAATATTATTGTTTTCAATAATACTAAGCCCCCGTTTGAAACCCATTTTGTGGAAAAGAAAAATTTTGGAATAGTGATTGATGTGTAAAAAATTGAGGATCGACAGTGCAAATTCCCCTATTTAATTATTCAAAACCTCTTATCTTAGTTGAATTTAAAATTTCTTATAGATAATTTCATAAGCAAATCTATTGTTGTATGGTTATATTCATCGATGCCATCAAACTTTATATTTAGTGTCATCATGACCACTGAATTTGATTTTGTTTCATCATGATCACCCAACTTTATACTTAGCGTCACCATGATTACTCAATTTGATTTTGTTTCACCATGGTCACTCAATTTCTTTTCACCATTTTCACTAGCTTTAAAAGGAGTAAAACAGTAACTTTGTATTATATATTGGGTGTTTGATATACATTATTGAGAAAATAATAATTTTATGATGTGATATGATGGAAAATATGTGGTTAAAAAATAAGAAAAAATTTTGAATTTGCATGTAATATTATTTTATTGAAGTGTAAATAAAATAAAAACTTATTTAAAAAAACGCTACTTAGATATATATAATAAACTAAAATAAAAACTTATTTTTTAAAAAAAAAATTTAATAATTTTACATTATTTTGTATATAGTACAAAGTTACCATTTTAGCCAATTTAAAATTGATGGAAATAAGTTGACTAGTCATTGTAAAACGTTATATAAAATTGGTTAATCATGATAAAATATGATCAAATTGGATGGTCATGATGACGTTATATATAAAATCGGACAATCATAATAAAATTAAATTAAATGAGTAATGAGTATAATCACACTAAATATAAAATTGAATTGTTGTAACCCATCGTTGTATTTATCGTGTAATATCTAACTGAAAAATACTAGTAGTACATTAGAGTGTACCTAATGCTAAGGGGTTACACTTCCTCAAACGGGAATAGAAGTAGGAACACTTAAATAAAAAATGTTTTATACAAATGAGTCCTACTTCACGTTCACGTGAGGGGAACTCTTGTATACATTTTTGGACGTACGACCATCAAAATTCTAACTATAAATAAGCAAATCAATTGAGCTCTCCACACCACATTAACCAAAATAATTGATTGCCAATGAACTCATGCTTATGCTTTTCCACTATCCTCAAACCCCCGTTTCTAATCCGTGAACCAAATTTCATTCCCCGATGGAATTCGAAAATATTCGCTCTAAAACGCCATAGCCAAAATCTCAGTTCATGTATATGTTATACGAGTGCTCTTCAGCAGGATGGAGTTGAAGTTTTGTACCCCGATAACACCGTTGAGGAGCATAACGCAGCCTTTGAGGTCCATGACGTTGCAAGCACTAGGTTAACAGAAGAGGAAGCTTTTGAAGAAGAAACTCAAAATCAAAATTCGTCGGAAAAAAGGCGAAATGTAGAGGAAAGAGATAATGATAGTCGGTTCAAATTGCGCAACGGAAGAGAGGTTGGTTTTTTTTTTTTCTTTAATTTGGGTTTTAGTGAAGATTATGTTCTTAATGAGTGATTGATCTTACCAAGTCATTATAGGGTTTCGCTATTATTTTTATATTTAAGCAAAATTATATTCATGCGTCCGGCAAGATGGTGACTGCTTTAATAACACCAATTTCGAAATCCTATTACTCGTTTGATGTTTTTGAACTCTTGTAACATGTCCAGTTCTTGATGCAGTTCTCTTGAAAGGTCAAGTGATTATGATGCTTATATTTAAGTGACGTGGGATTTTATCCTCGATGGGTCTTTTATACTATTTGATTGAAAATTTTAGACTGCTGTGGGTTTTGGTAAAATAGTGCACTGAAAACTAACCAAAGAAGTATAACAAGACTTTTTAAGTGTGATCTATATATGTTAATTGGTGAATGGTGAATGTGGAAAAACAATACAGGTATTTGAAGAGAAAGCATACCTTGTTGGGGTTGCCAGAAAAGGTGATACTGATGATTCATTTGGTATAGAGGAATCACTCAGTGAATTAGCACAGCTCGCTGACACTGCTGGACTTCTTGTTGTTGGTTCTACTTATCAAAAGTAATTAGTAGGAACCATATATTAATTATTTTCTTATTTGTTGTTTTGTGGATTATATTTGATGTTGCATATGGTAAATGATATTTCAAAGATTGTGTTAATTTGGGGTATTGCGTTGTATTTGGTGCAGACTTGCAATGCCAAATCCAAGGACATACATAGGATCAGGCAAGGTTGCAGAAATTAAGAGTGCAATTCATGCATTTGATGTTGAGACTGTAATTTTTGATGATGAACTATCACCCGGGTTAGTTTCTTGATAAATTTTTGGGTCAATATTTAATGCTTAGATTTCTTTTCCTAGTTGAGAAATTTCAGTACCATTTCTTCTATTCTGGAAATGCTTTACCTTTGAAAATGCTATTGAGAAAGTTTGATTTCCACTGTGTGAAATAATTTCTTTAATTTAGTTTGATAAGAGCTCTAGCTATTCTCGTGTGATGTAGGGGATAGGAGATGTAATTTTGCCAGAGCTCTTTCTCTCTCTTAGTTCATTGTGAGGGTTTTTATACTAGAGTTACTCATTTTTTTTCCTTGTTATTTTAAATGTACTAAACAGGCAATTGCGTAATTTGGAAAAGAATTTTGGTGGAGATGTTAGGGTGTGTGACCGCACAGCCCTCATCCTTGATATTTTCAACCAGCGAGCTGCCACCCGTGAAGCTGCTTTACAGGCAATTTATTTTAATGCTAGAATACAGGTCATACGAAGTTTTCCAAATATTGACACTAAAAGGAAAGAAAAAAAATTTCAGGTCTCCTTGGCTCAACTGGAATATCAATTGCCGCGGTTAACTAGGATGTGGACCCATCTTGAGCGTCAGGCTGGAGGCCAAGTGAAGGGTATGGGTGAGAAACAAATTGAAGTGGACAAACGTATCCTGCGCACTCAAGTATGCTGCTTGCCTTCTGCTATTTTTGTCAATTTTTCCTGAAGTGTCATTGAACCTAAACTCTCTAGCACTCATCTGCATTGACTTCTATTTTTTCATCTTAATTGCAGTTTGTTCAGAGCCCATTTCTACTGATACATAATTCATATTGCAAACCTTGATTAATAACTTATCTGTTTTACTGTGAATATAAAGAATCCTAGCACAGACCTGATTTTTATTGTGTTTATTTGAGGAAGGCAGCTTTCTGAACTATTTGCTGTTTTAGCTTTGCTCATTTTTCGTGAATGTTGCAATTTTATCACACTAGGAGATGCTCAACAAGCTAGTAGATGAATGTAGTTTTACAGGGTATTTAGGTCACTCGTGTTTCATCTATTGTAAAATCTTATATATGTTCTGATTTCTTTGAGACTTTCTTACACTAAGAAAATATATGTCTTACTTGTCATTAAGCCAACAATTCTTTAGAATTGCCTGTTATTAATCTAACAATTATTTTTATGTATTATTATGTAAATAATACTGAAATTACCCATTGCAATACTAAATCTTAGTTTTCTATAATTTCGTACGGCATTATCTAATTTTTAGTTTCCTTGTGATAGTAAGGTTTCTATCTGGAATTTAGAATTACCAGTTGCATTTTGTCTTTTATGAGCACTTTGTAATCTGTATGTTTGACTTCCTTGCATCAGCCATTTGCATACATGTGACATGCACTCTTTCTGGATTTTTCAGATTGGAGCTCTCAAGAAAGAGATAGAATCTGTCCGAAAGCATCGGAAACAGTACAGAAATCGGCGCACCTCAGTACCTGTTCCTGTTGTATCTTTGGTAGGGTATTACCTTGAGTGTAAAAGTCTGCTTTAATGGTAATTTGAATTTACCTCTACAAGTGTACTGGTCTAGGTTGGATATACAAATGCTGGAAAGAGTACACTTCTAAATCGTTTGACTGGGGCTGATGTTCTTGCTGAGGATAAGTTATTTGCAACACTTGATCCTACTACAAGAAGGGTACAGGTGAGGAAAATCCACTTGAAGAATTTAGAGGGAAATTGATTTAACATAGTAGCTTATATTCCGAAGGAGATGATTATCAATCTTCTTTTCATGTTCTTTGTGAATCATCCTGACATGTAATACTACTTGTTGGCAGTGATGTGCATTCTTGTTTGGGGATTCCATGTTTTAATGCTCACATTAGAGGAATATTTACTTACCTATAGCTGCTTTCATGGATGCATAAAATTGCATTTATACAGCCTCCAGCTTACTATAAGTTATTTCATCTGAATAACAGATTAATCTTTTTCTTAAAAAGTAGGTTAAACAATCAAATATGCAGGTTTCTTATTTGAAAACTTAATAAGTTGTTCTATGTTCCTCTATCTAGATGAAGAACGGAAAGGAGTTTCTTCTTTCGGACACTGTAGGATTCATTCAAAAGTTACCAACAACACTAGTAAGTGTTGTCATTAATATTGATGGATGTCTTTCATATGTATGGCGAGTTTGGGAAACATATCTATTCTCTTTAGTTGTTATTCTTTATATCTGCTGAAATCAGAATCATGCCCTCTCTCTTTTAATTGGTGTTTCTCGCTATAGGTTGCTGCCTTTAGGGCAACTTTGGAAGAAATCTCTGAGTCCTCACTTTTGGTGCATGTGGTGGATATTAGGTATGATAGATCGGTTGATGGACTAACTTGACTTTAATGGCATCAACGTCAACTTATTATAGTGTATTGCTATGTCGTTCAGCCATCCACTAGCAGAACAACAGAGAGAGGCTGTGGACAAAGTTCTTTCAGAACTTGGTGCTTCATCGATCCCAATGTTAATGGTTTGGAACAAGGTACTGATAGTTTTCTGGTCACTAAGTTTTAAACTTCCATCTTTCGGACTTGTTGTTGACATCCTCATTATCGGTCTATTTCAAAACTTTATATGGACGTGTGGGAATTTCCTGACAGATCATTTCTTACTATATTAGAAAGGCAGGGCGATAGGCCATATTTAAATCACATAATCATTCCGAAGAGGTTCTTGAGGAGGCATGTTTATGGACTTACTAAAACAAGAAGAAACCTTCAAGGAGGAAATTTACTTCAAGATCTTATATAAGAAGTGGGCCTTTTTATCAATACACTTGGTGGTAGCAATTGATGGTGCACACAGTACTAGCAGGATGATGTGGTATGATCTAAAGTGACCAATTTTTTTTGGTGCGAGCCAGAGAACGAGAGTATCAGAATTAAGTGCCCTATGTTGCTGTTGTAGATTTTCTAACCTCTGATATGCAATGTGTATAGAGAGATCAATCCAGTTGGCTAGCGGTTACTAAATCAGCTGATTTTCCTCAGTAATTTTTTACTTAGTTGATGTTTTTCCTTTCATCATACTACCAGGCTATTCGTCATCCTACCAGGCTAAGTCCCAAGTTTTCCTGACTGCAATAATAGCTGTAGGATGATCAGTTCATGATCGTTAATGCATTATTTTGACAGGTTGATAAAGCCAGTGACTTGGAAAAAATTATGATGGAGGCTAAAGAAAATGATGTAGTATGCATATCTGCTTTGACTGGTGAAGGCTTAGAAGAATTCTGCAATGCAGTTCAGGAAAGACTAAAGGTCGTCTGATACCTTTTTATCATGCTTACAAAATTATGTTCTTGTCTTTTGTGCAATTACAAGTCCTTGTTCTTATTTGTGCTGGAAACATATTCTCAATAGGATATGATGGTGTGGGTGGAAGCTCTAATTCCGTTTGACAAGGGGGAACTTCTCAGTACCATCCATCGTGTTGGAATGGTTGAGAAAACTGTAAGCACTCGTTTCTCTTCATGAATTATTATTCGCTTTTTCTACACATTTTTAGTGGGTCTGCAATTTGTTTGGTATGAATTAATGCAGCTAGAAACTTTCTGCACTTTTGAGATTTCCCCACAAATCTTTTGCACTATCAAGAATTGTATTGATTCAATCAATGTTTGAGAAATCCTCACATGAGATGGCAGAATCTTACAGTGGGCGCAAACACACAAAAAGAAACTGCATACCCTTGCAGTCCCAATATTTTCGCATCTTATTGAAATCCAAATATTTATGTACAGTAAATTTAAAAGTTTCTGTTCCACTTTCTCCTTTTAACCTTTATGTGCTCTATAGAATTTTAGGCAACATGAAAAGGTATGATTAGATAGATTTGCATAATGTATTTGGTCAGGTCATAAATGACGATTTCAAGAATGCTTTTAGAGTGCAGAAGACACTCTTTATAATGTTACACACTTACAAGACTACTGTCATCTTACACACTTCATTAATTACGCATAACACAGCTTTGAAGGTCATGGAGGGAGTCACTATTCGTTTCTGCATTCTAAGTTAAATTCTTCTACTATGTACTAATGATCTTATTGACTTCATTTGATAGGAATATGCGGAGAATGGAACATTGGTGAGAGCTCATGTTCCCCTCCGGTTTGCAAGGCTTCTCACCCCAATGAGGCAGATGTGCGTGTCATAACTTCCAAAAAGGTTGGATTATTCAAGACCCTGTCTCAGGTTGCTTGCTGCTTAAAGTGAAGTGCAGAAGCATGTGTAATTAGGCTCCAACTAGCCGATAAAATCTTAATCAACAGTCTTTGGCATGGTTATTGCTCCAGTTGTGCTAATGTTTGTATATGTAGTAATATTCTAATACCGTGTACTTTTGGTGTGCGTTATTTGTTACAAAATACTGCATTGATTTTGTTATGGATGAGTTGACTTACAATTTGTATTTTCTGGTTCTGTTTTATGTAAATGGTACACATGTCCAGAATTGGAGAAGAAATTGGGTTTTTCTAAACTTGTATTGTCTGGTTCTGTTTTATGTAAATTGTACACCACGTCCAGATTTGGAGAAGAAATTGGGTTTTTCTGTGTAGCAGGGCTCGAAGAAATTGCAATTTGTACGGCGTTTTAAGAGGATCGGGATATGTCCTCTCTTACTATACTAGTAGAGCAGATTTTATTGACAAGTTTAACATCAAAATTCAAAGTAAAGTAATTTTGTGGGTAAAATATACATTTGATCATTAAAGTTGCTGCAAAATTTCAAATTAGTCACTAGTCTTATTTATTTAGAATCAATCCCGAAATATTTTAGTTTCAAATTATTTCTATTACCAAGTTAAGGCATCCTCAATAGGCTTTTATATTTTTATTTATAGAGATCACCTTATGCATTATAGAGGGCATTTTTAAATTTAGAAAACCATATTTTTACACACTTCAACAATACTCTCTATTTTGACTTTTTATTTTGATTTTCTCAAGAAATATTTATTGATTTCTTTTCATATTTTAATTTAACATAATTTTTATATGTAAATGGCCAAAAAATTTAAGAGAAGTGCAACAGTGGTACCTAACCTTTGGATTTTTACCAGATTTTATCATAACTTTCAATTTGTGTTAGCAAATGTCTCAAACCTTTGAGAAATCAGCAACTGTAGTTCCAATGGACGGATTTGACTATTAGTTGATCAATAAAAGTGAATTTTGACCAATTTTCATCAAACTAAAAGGGTGGAAATGTGTTTATTTATTGGGTGTAGAAGTGGCAAACGGGCTGAGCGGCTCAATCGCTCGACTCGACGAAATAAGGCTCGTGAGCTGCTCGGGCTCGTCTCGAGCAGGCTGGCTCACGTCCAAGCGAGCGGCTCGTGGGCGAGTAAATTGGCGAGCCATGAGCTCGTTGAATCAGTGACCAAAACGGTCACTGAACTTTTTTTTTTTTCCTTATAAATATCCATCACATTCTCCTTTTTTTCCACCCTACTCTCACTCTCTAATCTCTTATACATTTTACGTTATAAATTATAATCTTGATTTTACAATCTATTTTGATTATAATCTTGATTCTACATTATAGACTACTACATAGTCACATTCGTTTCTCGGGGAGCCATCCACAATACAAAATATAAAACATGAACAATAAAGTTCAGTAAATATGATGATAAAATGATGTCTATCAAGTATATTTGAGCATGAATCCTTATTATAATGCACCGTGTGAGCTCAAAATAACATAGCCATCATTTGTGCACAAATCAATGTCAATGCATCCGTTCTTACCCATAAAGACTCAGAATGCCTATTCGCAGTTCCAAGGCCACCAAGGGACCTCCGACACTGCCTATATACGGGTGCCGAACTTCAAATACCCTATCCTTTGATACCCTTAATGACCGTCAGAAGCCTCAAAGTGATATATTTATTTGGACACAATAATACAGTACATCTATAATGAGATTCACATTTAAAATTTTCAACCACAAACTCAATGAGAATCACAACAAAAGTATGCATCACTTTGAAAGCATATGAATATCCATACGTTTTCCAAATAAACTTAATGTACAAGTGTCACACTACTATGTCACATAAAGAAAACAAACACATACAACCACATAATTTCACATATTAATGTATTTTGTATTGTAGTTGAAAAATATCAATATTTATCTTTTTCGCGATTTTCTTGATTAATATTTGCATTAATAAAATAATCTCTTCATTAATCATGATTTACCATTTTATTTCCCAATTACCAATAATAATGATAATGAAATTCTCGTTATTGTTATAAAAGAAATTCCATAATTTCTAAAATAAAATTAATACATGTAAAAATTAACTAGCCTATACACAATCATATTATTAATCAATTTCTTATCAAATTCATATTCTTCTTTACTAACTTTCCAACATACCTCACCATTGACACTATACATTATAAGAACAACAACTTGACTGTGCGCTTCTTTGTGCTACACGGAGACACGCACGATGTCTACGTGCTACACGGAGAATCGTGTGTGTCCATGCACGCAAGGAGACACACACGGTGTCTCTGTGCCTCACGGAGACATAGCCCTTTTTTTAATTGTAGTCAAAACCAACGATTTCTATAAAATCAATTCCGATTCAAATTCAGAACAACAACTCCTTGAAAATCATCATTATTCCAATTCACAAATCACAATCAATCTGTAAAAATATAAGTCTGGAATTTCGAATATCATCTCAATTATTGTTCTTCTACTTCTGGCTGCTTTGCTATTTTTCATGGGATTTTTGGGCGGCTACTTGCTTCGGTTTTACAGATATGAGGAAGCATCTTGGTTAAGGCAACGGGATTGTTAGATTCCGGTAAGGTAAAAAGCGACGAATTGGATGCTTAAGCCAATACAATGTCGTTTTGGGTGAGGATAGGAGAATGCGACAC
>CAIGRH010184109.1:0-10675 GCA_903798295.1 Fraxinus nigra
TAGTAGGCCTCCTAACAATTAAACATAACAATCAAGGAAATAAGTGTAGAAGAATATTCAATACTCAAAAGCATGAATTAAATTAAGAAAAATCATTTAGATCTCACAATATGTGGTTCCGAGGCTTCAATCTCCTCCGACCAAGTGTAAAAGTTTAGTTACAATTCATGAATCTAAGAGAAAAATAGAGAAGAATAAAGTTGAGAGGCATTCTGTACGTTCTGGTTCTTCTCTAGGGTTTTAAAATATGTATTTATAGTTGCTTCCAGAGGTAGTTGACTTGAATTCAGAAACCAGAATTTTTTCCCCGATTTGGCCTGGGCGGGCACCCAATACACGATAGGGCGATCGCCTAGGCTATTTTTTTTCTCTGTTAATCACTCTGATGGTTGGGCGAGCGCCCAACAAATATAACTGGGCAACCTGAGCGGTTGCTCAGGCTTACAGTATTTTGATCATCTCTTCTTCTCCCAATATTCAATTGAGAAGATTCATAATACGTTAAAAAGCTAACTCAAATGGCTACAACTTGTCTTCAGAGGCTATCTTCAAATACGATCATTTTCTATATCAAAATCTGGTCTCAATATGAGGCTGAAAATCGGTGCAACCTTTTCAGCTTGAAAGTTGATATGTGATAATGTTTTGACTATATTTCATCCCTTTGACTCATTTCTTCATCCAATTGACCTCTAACACTCTTGAATCTTCATCACAAGGTTAGAAAAGAGTTTAAATTTTGGTCACTTTTCACTCATTTCTTCCAAATTACGTCATATCCATAGAATTGCCACCTAAATCAAAATATGAGCGTAATGAGTACATTTTGGCACAAAATAAACATACGATCGCAAAAATAAGGAGGGAAAAATATACATTTTACATTCCTACCAAGGTACTTTGCTAACACCTATTTTTCTTCGTAGAGGATTTCAAGAGGAAGAAGTACTCTACCCAAGATATTGCTTTTATTCTCGCCGTTACTTCTTGATCTAGGAAAAAATGGCACAAACCTTTTTGTACTGGAGCAAAGTATATTAAGGACAAGGTTGAGAAGATCAGCAGAGATGTTGCTGATGGTGAAGGTCGTCCTTCGCCGAAGAGTGAGGGAAAAGAAAATGTGGTAGAGACCCTGAAAACAAAATAAGCCTTCTCCTCTAGTAATAAATGTAGGTCAGCAGCAGGTTCTCCACCTCCATCCCAACCCTCTGCTGGGGAGAATTTGATGGTAGGTTCCATTGTTTTTGCTAGAGAGGAGTTGAAGAGGCCCTCCACTGTCGTACCTTTAAGGCAAGAGCCAACCAAGAAAGACAGAACAAGTGAGAACTTTCTTCTAATAATGTTGCTCCTTCCAAGGTCACACTTTCCATGATAAAGAGAAACGATCAGCTTGCTTCAGAGGCTCTGGCTATGCTCCTCCCAAATATTCTGATCGCCACCACTATCTTCCATAAATATTAGACAGAGAGGTGGTAGACCTTTGTAGAGTCAAGTAATGTGATAGACCTCTTTGCCACCACAGTGAGCCAAACGAGGTGAGTTTTTTGGAATGGCCATAGAAACTGAAGTACTATTTGAAAACCTTCAAAAGAAAAACAAGGATTTTATTGATAGGGCAGCAGAAGAAACAAGAGGGCAAGGGCTGAGGCCAAGGTAGTGAAGTCTCAGCAAGCGTTGGAGGTAACGAAACTAGCTTCAACCTTATTAGAAATTGAAAATCTGATAAAGAAAGTCCACATTTCCCAAAGTGAGGTGACTTCTCTCACAAAGTGGGTGGAGACCTCTGACGCCCATCATAAAATAACTGTCAAATCCTTGGAGGCCTTGAATAAGGAAATTGACTCTCTAGAATAGTAAGTGGATGGATTGAACTCCAAATTTAATAGCTTGACTAAACAGGTAGAGGTGACTCCTAGTGAGGCCTAATTTGCTAACGAGGATGCTGTGAAGCATTACATAGCCAATTTTTACCTTACTGAAGAGTATCAACATTTCACAAAATACTTGCGAATGTTCGCTTACACTGAATAGGTGGGGTAGATTGAAGTTCTTTCTCAAACCTTCAATACCTCAGAGTTGAGGTCCGAATTTCTAGAGGAAGGCGAGCCCTAGACCCTACTATGGAAGTAATGTGATTGAACTTAAGGATGATAAAATGAAGCAGTGACTCATCGTGCCATTATTCTAGTTAGTGGTGGCTGGCCCATCCCTTCCACTTAGCTTCCCCATCCATGTAATTGGCTTAGCCCTCCTTGTAATGAATTTAAATGAATGACAATTATTTTCTTATGTTTGTATTAAATTATTGAATTTCATTTATGTTATTAATTTTCGACTTGTTTCAACATTTTTTAAGACATGTTCTAATCAAAATTTGTACAAGTATTACAGGTTCACATACTTTTTGACTTTATCTTTCCTCAGCGTGGGGTTGAATGGTTCATCCACGTAGAGGCTCGCCCATGAATTTTTTCATTGGGGCATGTCCTATCCATTTTGATGAGTAACGAGGTGGTCCCCTTTAGGATCTAGTTTTTTACCAAAGTGCACATGCTTTCCTACCTAGTGGATAGTTTATTAGGCAGAAGCTTTTCCTAAGACTTTTGTTGCTGGGAGGCATTTTTCTTTTAAGAATTTAATGAGGACACTTTCATTTAATTAAACAAACAGTACATAAACTGAGTATGTACACACTTCTACTGAGAATAGCTCCTTAAAAGTTTTGCATTCCAAAGGTGAGGCTATGCTTTACCATCTAGATTCTCGATCATATAGGTTCCAGGTCGAAGTTCTTCTCTGATATGGTAGGGACCCTCCTAGTTAGGACCAAGTGTCCCTACTCTTGACTTTTTAGAAGAGATGAATATCCTTTGCAATACAATTTCGTTTACATGAAATGTCTTCTTCTTGACCTCAGAATTGTAGTACCGGGTCATCTTTCGTTGGTAGGCAGCTAATTTTACTTTGGATTTATTCCTCCTTTCATCGAGGAAATCAAGTTCACACCTTCTCAACTCGTCATTAGATATTTAATTGAGTTGTAAGTGACGAGGAAAGGGTAGACCACTTCGATCGGGCTCATAGCCTCCGCTCCTTAAGACATGGAAAAACGAGTTTCTCCTGTTGTAATCCTGCTAGTGGTTCGATAGCCCATAAGACATGAGGTAGTTCATCATCCCACTCCTATTTGGAAGCATCCAACTTTCTTTAAGGGGTATACATGATGGATTTATTGATGGCTTCCACTTGCCCATTGGCGTGACGATGGTGGGATGGAGAAGTGTTTTTTTGATTCCAAGTTCCTCGAAAATAAGTCCCCGACTTTTTTGTTATCAAATTGTTGTCCATTATAGGATACACTTGAGTGTGAGGTTCCAAACCTGTAAATAATGTTCTTCCATAAGAATTCGAAAGTTTTTACTTCAGTTATTTTAGCCAAGGACTGAGCTTCCACTCACTTTGTGAAATAGTCAATGGCAACGATAGTGAAGTGGCGCTATTTTTCCCTTAAATAGGGGTCCTATGAGGTTGATTTTCCATTTGGTGAATGGCTAGGGCTTAAGATAATACTTAGCTCTTGAGAAGGTTGACTTTGGACAATCGCAAAGTACTGATACTTGTCATATCTTTTCACAAATTGTTGTGCATCCTTTTTCAACGTAGGCCAGAAGTACCCTGCCTCGATACTTTTTGTACTAGAGCCCATCCTTCTCTATGGTTGCCAAAAATCCCTTCATAATTTTCTTGGAGCACATAGGTAGCATGCTCGCCTCCTATGCATCGAATGAGAGGTAGGAAGAAACCTTGTTTATACAATACGTCATCTTAAAAGAAAAAATATGTTGCTCATCTTCTGAGCTTATGTGCCTCCTCTTTATCAGTGGACAATACCTGATCTTTGAAGAATGCTATGATGGGTTGCATCTATTGAGTAGTATCTTCAACCCTATCAACTCTTCACCTTTAGAAGTGAAAGGTACATGGAGGTGTTCTACAGGCACAACAGTAAGCAATTTGAAATCTTTACTGCTTACTAGCTTCAAAAGAACATCTGCATTGACATTTCTATGCATAGGATCTGTGCTAACTCGAACTTTTCGAAGGATAAAACGAATTCCATTCTCAACTTCAGATATGCAGCCATGCTCTTATCTTTGACCAAGAAATTGCCATTGACATAGCTTACTTACCAACTGAGAGTCACAACTGATAATTAGCCTCTTCACTTGCACTCTCTATCCAATCTAAGACCAGCTTGAAAGGCCTCGTATTCTACTACAGCGTCGCAAGGCTATTCACACTCCTTCGTCCATTGAAACTTCTTTCCTTCCTTTAGAACCTTGAAGAAAGGAATGAACTCATCAGTTGCCTTTGAGATGAAACAACTTAAGGCTGCTACGTACCTAGTGAGGCTTTGTACCCCTTTACGCTTTCGAGGCGACATTATTTCGATCAGGACTTTAATGTTTTCAAGATTAGCTTCTATGCTCCTTTGGTTGACCATGTAGACTGGAATCTTCTTCGAAACAACTCTGAATGGACACTTGTGGAGGTTTAGCCTTATCTCGTACCTTCACAATATTCAAAAAGCTTCGTTGAAGTTCTCCACATGATACTTTGTTTTCAAACTTTTCACCAACATATCATCTGCATATACCTCCATTATCTTACCAATAACGTCTGTGAACATTTTATTACCAAGTCTTTGATACGTGGTCCCAACATTTTTCCAAAAGACATCACCTTGTAGCATAGAGACCTCTATCCATTATGAGATATGTATGCTCTTCATCAATCAGATACATTAGGATCTGATTATAGCTTGAATAGGCGTCCATTAGACTCATTAGTTCATGCTCGACGTTGGAGTCAATAAGCTAATATATTCGTGGAAGTGGAAAACTATCATTGGGGTAAGCTTGATTCAGATTGGAAAAGTTTACTCATACTCTCCACTTGTAGACAAGATTAGATATCTACTTCGGATAAGTTGCTTCTCAGATGCAACGATTGTAAATCAACTTATTCATTTCATCTTCCAGGGTCTCATGTCTTTTTGGGTTGATGGCCCTTTTTTTGTCAATGCGAGGTAGCTTAGGATCATTTTTAGGTGATGACAACTAATAGTTGCATTCTCGTCTCCACTACCAGATTGATTTTTTCCCTTAAGATGATGTTATCTCTAGTGAAGCCATACAAAAGAGAGCTTATAGGGGTTGCTTCAAATACGATGTCGACCAAACTCTCATTATCTACTAGCATTCTTTTAAGGCTATTTCATGCCACAACGACCCTCACTATTAAGGTATCACAGTATGGGTAGTATAGGCCAACCATATCGTCTTATGTGAACGTAATAGGTTGTACCCCTCTTCTAGTTGAGGGTTGACTATTCTTGATTATAAAGCTTGCCATTAGGGGATCATTGGCCTCCCCTGGATAGTTCTTTTGTGCATTTTGATTTTCTCCCTAACGTACTAGCCTCCAAAAATTGTGTATGTTTCTCGAATGAGCTCATGAACAATATTAGTTGGAAGGATTTTTATTTATCTTTAGCCCTTCCTAGGCTTTTTCCCATCATTTTCTTGTCTCCGATGAGTGTACTTTTGGATAAGATGCCATGCCTAGGAGAACGCGCATCTCCTCATAGGCATTTGTTCCTTCTTTAATTATAAGATTATGAGTGTAAGGCAATGCTCATATAGTCAGCTGTGTTGTAGATGTAGGAGTGGTGGTATTTTCATTCCTATTTCTAGGTTTAGAACTTCACCCATTACCCTTACCCTTTGAGGAAGCTGTTGGCTGAATGTTCCTTAGTGTGTCTCAATATTGGGGTTGACTTCCTCATAAGCCAAAGTTGGAACTGCATTTAACGTTACTACAGTCAATGCCGTCCTAAGTTGAAAGTGATCGGTTTTCCAACCTAGTGTTCCATCAAATAGGATGTAGGGTCTTTTCCTCAATGTCTTTAAGAAGGTGAAAGTACTTGATTGGCCCTATTGTGATGATCTTTCAATTCTTCATTGATAATCTTGTACCTTATCATTTCTAGTAGGGCTTCATAACTGGTAGGATACTTGTTTTGCATGTCTCAGCAAAAAAACTAGTTCATGTCCAGCCATCATCTCAGGGATAAGAAGCTTTTCAATGACTCTCGTTGATGTGCCTCATGTCTTGGAGGCGCTGTATAGGCTATTCGCCTTCGTTACTAGTCGTGAAGTGCTTGACGAAAGCTTTTTTGAAGTATGGCCAACTTCTGATACTTTCTTCTAAAAGTTTGGTATACCACACTTCAGTTACCCCACTTAGATTCAAGTGGAAGGTTCTTTATTTCACAGTGGGAGAAGGACCCCTTAAGGTCATATGGGTTTTAAAGTTGAGTTATTTTGTGGGATCGCCTCTTCCATCGTACTTGAGAAATTTTAGGAAGCACGAAGTGGCTTCGGACAAGGGCATCCCTAAGTCCTTACGAGGATGGCAAGTTATCATCATCGATGTAGAGGTCAACAAACCTTTGTGGGTTTTTGGAATTTTTATCCTCTTTGACTTGAAGGCCCTAAAGTGGTTGGGACGAACTTGCTTGATTCATGGCATGTTCTGCACTCATCTGTTGCCTATTTCTTGGTGGAATATTACCTTGAGGCTGTCCCTACTACCTATTTCTATGTGCGGGAAGAGGTTGGGCCTACCTATTTCTAGGCCTTCCAAGGCTTAACCTGTCAAAGACACTTATGGATCTCTGAGGTATGTCTTTCACTTCGTAATTTGGAAGAAAGCTGAACGGAACCTCATTGGACTAATTAGCGACACAATTGGTGGATATATCGACCTCAACTTCTCTATCTTGAATGGCCTCTTCTCTGGTGTAGCGTTGATAATCAATCATTTGGCTTTGAACCTCTTCTTCTTCTTCTTCACTCTAATAGTAATTCCTTGTGGAATTAGGGAAGGGTCATGCAGGAAAGCATTTCTTTAAGCCCCATATAGATAAATTGGGTATCCTCCCGGGCTTTGCATATTCCTAAACAGCTTTTGCATGGCAATATTTTGTTGGGTGATATCCTTCATGTTTGTAGCCATGGTAGCCACCTTCCTGGTGAGTCTGGCAGCTATTCTTAATCCACATTGGTGATGCTACTAATGAAATTGGTGGCAGGCTACATGAGTGGCATGTGGGGGTTCTCCTTCTTCAGGGTATTCCCTAGTCCTCTAAGGCGTTGAATCTTTATTGTCAGAACTCATGTTAACATCTTTTCTTCAAGGACAACTTTTTTGAGGATATTTTCCTATCAATGATATTCCTTTTACAAGTAATAAACTAGACTCCTACAAGTGATTTCTCTTGAAGTTTTTAATGGTTCTTTCTTCAGGAACAACCTTCTTTTCTTCAAATGGGAGAAACTCGCCCTAAATATTTTTTTACCAGTTTTTTTCCACGGGCTCATCGTGGTTGAATGTGTGGTTTTCTACAAACGATGCCAATTTGTTTACCTCTTTTTTATAAGGGCGACATAGACAACAAATGTCAGGTTCACTCGCGTCCACACGAACAAATTCCAACACGTTTCGATTGGAGACATGAACGAAAAAGGATGATAATTATGGATCTAGGAGATGTTCTATGATACAAAACAAAAATGTTTAGACACCGACAATATGATCAAAGAAAATTGCATATTAATAAACAATCTCAAATAACCCAACTGAATAAATTAATCTAAACTCAAGTAAACCAGTATAAAATAAGTAAGAGAGAAGATCGAGTGTGGCTTTTAAGACGGTAAGGCTCAAAGGCACGCTCACAGCCTCCAGCGAGTGCTCTTTCCTCTTCAGTCATGTAAAGAGTTGTATTAAATTCAAATGTTACAAGAGTTTCAATTTATAGAGTTCTGGCCGAAGTGGTAATCGTTAGATAAAAACCAGATGGCCTCATCTCTTAGGTCGAAGCCTCACATCACTAGCCTACTATGCATTTAATGTATTGACGAGTCGGCCATCCTACATCCTAGACTGCTAATTTTTACATTCATTATTACAAAATTTACATCAATCATTATTAGAGATTGCCTGGAGATCCTCTGAAAGCTAGCAAGGGTTTCAACTAAAGGAAGTTTCAGAGCAGAAGTCTTTGGCATAAAGAGCTTCGAGGCAGAGAGCTTGTGTTTTTCTTTGATTTCTTTACTTTGACTGATTGGGTCTTTTTTATTATGTCAGCTTTGAATCATATCCCCACATGGACTATCACGTGATTTTCACTTTGAACTTCGGTAACGAAGCATAACAATAATTGCAAGAGTGCATCCTTAGCCCCTGTTTGATAACCATGTTTTAGGTAATATGGAGTTTTGAATAATGATTTTTTAGGAGAAGGTATGGATAAAAAGTAGGAAAAATCTTTGAATTTACATGCAGAACATTTTATCGTGAGAATGAGTGGTTGAGAATAAATATGTAGAAAAAAAAAGAGTTTTGAAATAATGATTGTCAAGCATGGGCTAAGAAGATCGAGAGAGAAATGAGTTCCTTCCATACAGGGACGGTCTTGGGGAAGTAGTCGAGGTCGACCACTTCTCCAACAAGGGGCTAGGCCTTTAATGGAAAACAATATCTTGTCTAATAGGTTCTTAAACTCTCAATGGGTTTACATGGGCCTCATAATGGCATCAGCACCATACTAGATAAGTTTTTACACCTCCATTAGGTTTATACATCCTCAACTTTTACACCCTTGTGGTTTTTCCCATTCCTGGTCAACGGCAACCGGAGCTTGAGGTTGTAGATATGATGATAAAGTATCTCATAGAAGCATTATGCACTTATTATGATAAAAGTAAATAGAATTACTCCCTAATGACAAAAAACAATGATGAGTATTGGTTTGTGGTGATAGTTGACTATTAACTCACTTAATTTTCACAAACTTAATCCAAGAGCACGAAAAATGTGCAAATTTTAATTATCCATGAATACTGATGATAAAGCGTGCGAGATCACTCGTAAGGTGGTCAAGCTTGACCAAGAGGTAAAGATTGACCACCATTATAACGGGTGGTTGAGCTTGAATGTTTCATAATGAGGAGTGTGTAAGTGTTATGTCCCTAGGTCCAATCAACTTTGGACATAAATACTTTTAATGTATATAATCGATGCATATTTATGGCAAGATCTATTATTTAATTGAATTAATACTCTAATTAATTAAATAATAAAATCTGTAGATTCAAGTCTTATTAATCACAAGGAGTTGTGAATGTAAGATACAAATTACATATGACTGAATCTTAAATTGTCCAGGTTGGATGTAATAACGAGATACAGATATCGTTATTACGGATAGACCATCACGTGTGGCATTTCTTACTTATGAATTAAGTAGCTGATCTCAAAAGGTAAAGTGTGGTGACACTTGAATGAACACGTAGATATTTTGTTATAAAACAAAACATTGGAGACTCGCTGGGAGATTCCACATAGATAACTATCTGAGTGTCAGTGGTTAGTCTCTAATGACAGCAAGCGACGGATGCCGCCGACAATCCGTCGCACACTTGTACTGTGGCGCCTCTAAGAAAGGGAAAAAAAAATTAGGGTTTCAAATCATTTCGGGTGAAAGTTGGAGGCGGGGGCCTCTTGTGCTATTTCTGAAATTGCAGGGCCCCACATGCAATTATTATTGTTAGGGGTTAGTTTGCAATTTATTAAAGGAGGGCACATTTGCAATTTTCGAAATTGAAAGGCCATGATAATAGTTTTAAGCTGAGGTCATATTTGCAATTTTTAAAAAGGGTTTTGAATTTAAATAATAAACTGATTTTTAAATTTGATTTTGAAATGGTTTTTGAGCCATTATCAATTTTGACCCGTTTAAAATTTTATTTAAATTGACGACTTTTATAGTTTCGTTAAAATTTGATTTTAACTTAAATATTAAACTTTGACCCTAAATTGAATTTTATTTTATATAGGAGTTCTATCCTAAATTAAAATATTAATTAAATTATAATTGGAGTTGAACTCTAATTTTCTATTTAATTAAAATTTGATTTTAATTAAATTATCTCACCTTAATACATTCTTGAAATTAGAGTTGGACTCTGATTTGATATTGAATTGAAATTTGATTTTAATTAATTGTCTCACCATAATTTTTNTTTTTAAATTTGATTTTGAAATGGTTTTTGAGCCATTATCAATTTTGACCCGTTTAAAATTTTATTTAAATTGACGACTTTTATAGTTTCGTTAAAATTTGATTTTAACTTAAATATTAAACTTTGACCCTAAATTGAATTTTATTTTATATAGGAGTTCTATCCTAAATTAAAATATTAATTAAATTATAATTGGAGTTGAACTCTAATTTTCTATTTAATTAAAATTTGATTTTAATTAAATTATCTCACCTTAATACATTCTTGAAATTAGAGTTGGACTCTGATTTGATATTGAATTGAAATTTGATTTTAATTAATTGTCTCACCATAATTTTTTCTTGAAATTAGAGTTGGACTCTAATTCGGTATTTAATTAAAATTTGATTTTAATTAAATAAGTTCGCCTTAATATCTTGAATTAGAGTTTGACTCTAATTTTTGTATTTAATTAAAATCAAACTCTAATTTTTGTATTTAATTAAAATTTGATTTTAATTAAATTCAATCACATTAAGTTTTGA
>CAIGRH010184126.1:0-14334 GCA_903798295.1 Fraxinus nigra
GAATACACTAATCATCTTCTATCAGTTGTTTGCCCATTTGCAAGTAGTTGCTTTTATTGTGTGATTCAAAATGTCTACCTTGATTACCAAAATAAGCAAATTACAAAAATCAAATTTGAAAAATAAGCAAAACTAAAATGCCACATGTTTACATCCCCATTTCTCAAAACCCACAAAAGTTTATAAATAAGAGCTAGCCAAGCTTACTATCGTTTGGAAAACCCAAAAGTAAAAACAGATCAGAAAAATTGTTTGAAAATCAATGCTAGATATAGAAACTCATAATAGAAATTCACGTGGAAATTGGAATAGGTTGAGACCGTTGAGTGCAGGTTGGAGACTGGAGGTTGAGACCATTGAGTGCATGTTGGAGACAGATTGTAGGCAGCAGTCACGGCGACACGACCTCATGATTTTCTCTCTGTGTGTATTTTGCAAGAGGTAAGTGAACATGTGGAATGGAAGGCTGAAGTGAAGGTTTAGGTTATTAAAAAATGGGCCGCTAAAAAAACTAAGTTTGAGGCGGAGGCCTCTTGGGCCTCTCCTCAGGTCCAACCCTGCTTGTGGAGATCAAATATATGACGACTAAATCAGAGATAAGCTGCCTAGTTGATTATCATTAATTTGCTTATTATGTTTCATTGTACTTCTCGTCTTTAGATGAGATTGTTTATTTTTCTGTTTTTAGAGGTTTGGTCTATGTGTCCCTCTCAATTGTAATTTTTTTTCCATTTTTTTTTGTTAAAAAAAAAATACTCACATAATATGGTTTCAATTAAAAAATGTAAATGGGTTTTTAGTAAACATGAATGATACAATATTCATTAATATTACACACATGCTGACTTATGCTTTTGTTAAAGATTTGTCACATTTATTTAGCTCATTAAGTTTTTTAGTGCTATTTGTTACGTCCTAAAATCGAGGCTCAAGAAGAAGTCCGAACAAAATGCCCACACTCTGTATCATCAACAAATTCAAACCGAAGTTATAGGTAAAGATGACGAATCGACGCCTCATCCAAAGTACCATGTGTAAACAGATGCTCCATGGCTAAAGCGATGCACCACTTGCTGCAAAACAACAATAAAGCAATTATCCACCACTTCATTCAAAACACTATATAAGTGGTTGAAGCCTTGAAGCCAAAGCACTATGTAAGTGGCCAAAGCCCTAAAGCTGAAGTGTAGGCAAGTGACTGAAGCCCTAAAGTCGAAACACTATGTAAGTGGCCGAAGCCCTGAAACAAAAGCATAGGCAAGTGGTTGAAGCCTCGAGCCGAAACACTATCTAAGTGGTTGGAACTCTGAAGCCGAAACTCTATATAAGAAGTCAAAGAAGAAACATAAACTCTCTATCTTGAAGCTCTTGACTATGAAGACCTCCAATATGATGCTTCCTTTGGCCGAAGCCCTTGCTTCAATCCGAAACTTTCTTTGGCTGAAGCACTTGTTGTCTTTTAAAGGATCTAGAGGCAATAATTATGAATGATTGATGTAGCATTTGTAATAATGAATGTCATGATTGTTAGTTTAGGGTATAGGGTGTCTAACTCGTTGTTAATGTATTAAATGCATATCAGACTGAGTGATGTGAGGCTTCGACCTGGGAGATGAGGCCACGTGGTTCTTATCCAATGGTTATCACTTCGGCCAAAATTCTATAAAAAAAACAATTCTTGTAACATTTGAATCTAATGCAACTCTTCACGCTTCAAACCACACTCGATCTTCTCTCTTGCTTATTCCATATTTATTTATCCGTGTTTAGATTATTTTCACTTTGGTTGAGTTATTTGTGATTGTTAGTTAAATATGCAATCACGTTTGATCGTATTGTCAATACTCGAACATTTTTGTCTCGCATCGTAGAGCATCTCCCAAGTTCATAAACGCTATTCTTTTTCGTCCGAACCTTCGGTCAAAACGTGTTGGAATTTTCTTGCGTAGACACGAGTGGAACCGACATCTGTTGTCCACTTGACCATTACAAAAAGGGGATCAACACTATTCGCAACTTACCAACATGGGAAGTTGCAAAATGCAACAATATTTTTCAAACTCTGACACTAAAGTCCTATAAGTTTTCTTCTCGAAGTGATATTACCAATAATTTGCTTTGATCTTGTTAAACTGTGATTCTCCTACAAAGCTTAGAAGTTTTACTATTGAAAATCAATTATTCACCTACGGATAATTACCAACGGAACTTAGAAGTTTCACTACTAAAAATCAGCTTTTCACCTATGGATAATTATCAATAGATATAATCTGTTGGTAATCCGAAATGAATTATCTGTTAGTAAAAGTATTAGACTTTTAACTACGAAAATCACCAACGGAATTTCCGTTGGTAAAAGTGATAGCTTTTTACCAACGGATATTACGTACCTAACGTTGTTGTTTAATATGGTTACTATTTACCAACAACATTTCTGTAGGTGATGTAATTCAAATTTTTTTCTAAAAAAATGTGTCTATCTTTTACCTACGAATTTTCGTGGTTGAAGAGTAGTTCATATTGCCAAAGGAATTGTTGTTGCTAATATTAATCAATTTAATAATTAAAAAACTTAAAAATTCTCCTACGAAATATCCGTAGGTGAAGGGTAATTAATTTTTTTTTCAAAAAAATAAAATAAAATAGTTTCAACCTCTTCACCGAAAATTCCGTAGGTTAAGATTAATTTATATTATCTACGGAAAATTCATTGATGATATTAATCAATTCTAATAATTCCAAACAAAAGAAATTTTTATCTCACATTGAAAGTTCACAACAAAATCTTTAGAGATAGTCTCTATAAACTAGTGTCTAATAAGTGATTAAACAGCTTTTTGGACATTTCAATTCAGTTGGCTAAAAGTAAAAAAAAAATTATTAAAAATTGATAAATAATATATAAATATGTTTTTGCTATGCCTCGTATCTATGTCGCTATTTATCACACTGATTTTTACCAATTGTAATTGTAGGCATTTACCAAAGGAAAATCAGTTGGCAATGATTAAGATTTGAGTTATGCTACAAGTACATAATCATTTACCTAATATGTGCCATAATTGACAAATGGCGGCCCCTTATTGGGGGCGCCAATAGGAGGCCGCCATTTGTCAATTATGGCACATATTATGTAAAATATTATGTACAACAAGAACAATCCTCAAGATTTTTACCAACGGATTTACACTGGTAAAAAGTTCACACTTTACCAACGAAAAATTGTTTACTCTTTACCTACAACCAATCCGTTAGTAACTATCAACGACCCTCAATTTAACAACGGATTTGTAGTTGCCAATATTCCATAGGTAAAGAGTAATAGTACCAACGGATATCTTGGTTTCTAAAACTAAAAATTTGTGCATGAAGCCATTTTTTGTAGTGCTCTCGCGCCTAAAGAAATGGAAGAATATTGTTTATTTATATTTTAATGGTTTCGAAAACAATAATTTGATATTCTATGTAATCATTTTTAAAAAAAAATCATTTTTATATGTCGATATCAACAACCACCACTTAATTTCTCTCAAAGGAAGACTAAAAATGATCTCTCGTGTTCAATGTAGATTAAAATTATATTTTTAATAAATTTTGGTAAAATTTATGAAATATGTGGTTAAAAAAATTGTGAATCCTATGAAATATATGATTAAAATTAATTATTGATTATAATTTAAAAATTTTATTAACTTTTGCATTCTCCATCAAACAATCGATTGACCAACAAATAACAAATAGGCATTGTTGACCCCAAAAAATAGACCAATGACGTAGCCAACAGATAAGTAGAAATTAACGTCCACGTAAGCCAAGTCATAATGTATTATTCAGATCAATTCACCAATTGAGTAGGTAAATCAATGAGGAAAATGATTCTGAGCGTTAATGAGTTACAATGTCCTTATTTGCTGATAAAAAAGGGGTCATCTTAAGGAATGAACTTTGGGTAGCGAGAGGGAGAAGGTTCACTTTTGAATGTCTAAACTTGCATTAGCCACCTCTAATACTAAGTACAGATTTTTATACCCAATGCAAGGTGAATGAGATCCGTCTGATGATAAAACACGTAGTTCTACTAGATCCATTGGCTTCTATTAATATCAATCAATCAATCAAGCAATTTAACATTGAGATTCTCATATCTTTACTTCTAGGCTAGGGATTTGACCGTGTAGGTATACTGAGGTGGCGTTGGCAGTGTGTTGTCTTGTCAATCACTTCATAAGATCTGCCATTGGTTGGATGTTCGCCTCGCCAAGGATGAGCTCGTAGTGAGGGCTTCTGCTGAATGGGATCGGTCAACCTGCTTTTAGGGTGAGTTTACCTCGGCATGCATAGAACTGGGTTGCTCGCATCGCTACGCCACATGTGAGCTCTTCCATCTGCCACGCGGATTATTTATTTTATGATTATTTATATGAGTAACATTAGTCCATGAAGTCCAAGTATGCTTATTTATATAATGCGTGGACTTTTAAAGGTCGGGAAGCAACAGGAGTAGTGTCTTCCTTCGCCTACTAGAGTCGATGGTAGGGCTTTCCTGACAGGGAAAAAGTTGTTGTTAGAAGGACGATTCACTTTAGATCTGTCGAGATGTGGAGGTGAAGCCTTTCTGTATATGGATGAACCATATAGAGATGAGGCCTTTAGTGAACGAGGCGTTATTCATGCTTAAGTGACCAAATCGTTTGATGTGACCTCTTAATGCAAGATGAGGCAGTTTTAATAAGTTACCGTGCGCTTACTTGCAATTAGAGCTTCCTTGTCGACCCGTATTGGTAACTTAGCAAGTGATGGTTCCTAATGAACGACATCTGGATATTCTGGTCATTTCCAAAGTTCGAGCGACGTACGCATTTAATGCGCAATGATGACGATGTTACACTCCTACCCAGGCGTATGTAAATTTGAAACGCGTGTATGGTACGACCTCATCCGAGCCCTTGATTTAAATCTTAATAGGCATCTTTTGGTTTTAACGTAGATGATGAGGTTACATGTGGAAGGCTCAGATTAAATTAGGGGACTATCCAACGGTGGGGGTTCCTTGGGTAAGCCTATATAAAAGGTAAGAAACCCACTTTTTCATCCTTTTTCACTTTTCAAATATTTGAAATATTAAGTGTAGGAATTCTCTCTTCCGAGCCTAATACTTTCTTGCTATCGCTGGCGATTGAACATTTTTTTCGAATTCAAGACTCTCAATGACTTGGGTTTTTGGTGTTTACGTAAGTATTTTTCCCTACCAAGGCGTTTCTTTCCTTTCTCTTACTCTAATGGCCTCTAAGTCAAAGAAAAGTGCGGAAGGGAGTTTTTCTAGGGTAGATATGGCCCTGATCTGTGCTGAGGCAGCCATTCCTCCGATGATTCCCACTAAGCGGATCATGGAGGTGATGTGGGGCCCTTATAGTGCATGGATGATGCAAGAGGGCCCTATCGATTATAGTGTTAGGTGGGGAGTCTCTTAATGACCCATAGATATAAAAGAGGGTGAATTGGAGACTTCCGTGAGAGATATAGGATTCCGATAACGTAGAATTTCTAGTACCGACCCTAGAGGAGAGAGCTTGTTTCCCCAAGAAAGGATGCTTTGTATAAGCGTGCCTATATTGGCTAGGGGTTGAGGCTGCTTCAACATCCTTTTTTCAGATTCATCCTTAGGCAATATAACTTAGCTCCTACCCAACTAGTGTCAAATGCATGGAGCTAATTGACATGAGCTTTCCTTCTTTGGAAGGAGGCCATTCTTGGTGAGGATATGCCCTATCATGTTTTTCAAACCTTTTTTCAGCCCCGAGCCTCTAGTAGGGGATCGATTGTAAGGGATGGTACTGTATGAATCCCTGGGACCTACATTCTCCTTTCATCTATGAGACCCCAACCTCCATAAAAAATTGGAAATCTTCTTGGTTCTGGGTTAGGTTCACTGGTAAATGCTGGAAGGAGATGTGGTCCCAGAGATTACCGTGGCGACCCAGTACCACGAGTACAGTGAGTCGAACCTTCTTTCATATTGCGAGCTCTATTCTATGTTTGTTTCATTATCACTAATTTAATACGGATTTTTTGCAGCTGCAGTTAACTGGTTTGAGCTCAAGCCATTGGAGTGGGTCATCGTTTGAGCTATTTACGAGCTTTCTGCAGAGAAGAGGTTCTTCAGAAACGTTATTTCCAAGAGGAACCTATTCGTCACACATTTATTGATAGCGACAAAGGGTGAGTTTTTACATTTGGCTTTTTAGTTCGACTAATTTCGTGTTGCTTTCTTAATCTCCCCTTTCTGTTTTGTAGGGCAACATGATAAAAAGGAATATGTGAAGCCTAACTTGCTCCAACTAAGGAGCCGAGGCCTATAAGAAGAAACCATTGAACGGCTACTCGGCCACTTACAAGAATCAACGGGACGAGCTGGCCCGTTCGTCCAAGGTGAACCAACTTTCTTCTTCGATAAAGGCAGGGGATAAGGAAAAGTAGAAAGAGGAAAAGACAAAAGAAAGAGAAGCTTAATCGGAGAGGCCTTCGAAGAGGAAGCTCATTGTCTTAAAGAATGTTGGACCCCCTCTCCCGCCCAAATGCCAGGAAACTTCGACGAGTCATTGAAGCATCCCATTCTTGCCGAACCCATTTCATCGCTAAAGATCATTGATGCGAATGAGGCTTCTGAAGAGGAGGAGGGCATCATTAAAATGAATAGTGGGAAGGTCTTGAGTGGCGATCCTTTAGAGGGGAAAGCCCAGAACTTCCTTGGCGGGAGGCCAGACGAAATCTCATCTACTGTGATAGAGATGTTCTCCGCAGAAATTCAGGAAGCCACAAGGCTTAGCCACAAATACTGGACCGACAAGTTCTCTTCTTACACTGAGACTTGTGAGGTAGTCTACTTGATGGAGGTTAGGCTTGCCATATAGGCACGCTCCCATAACTTCTTCACAAATGCCTAAATGGAAGTGAGGCGCATGCAAAGGCTTGTCCAAGACTACCTCCACCAAGCCCAGAATGTGGAGTTTGCCTTAATCAAGGCCAATGTCGAGGCCTCTTCTGCGAATAAAGTTGTTGAAGCATGTCGAAGCCGATTTGAAGATAGACACTCTCTCTAAGGAGAACGATAAGCTAAAAAAGGAAACCTACCTCTACAAGGCTAAGGTAAATTCCTTAACGAAGCAGATCGAGAATTCTGATAACCTTCAGAAGATTGTGTCATCAGCCTTGAAGGCTGTTAACAAGGAAAAAAGGGAGCTGAAGGCTCGTGTTGATGAGCTTACCGCAGAAGTCTCCAATTTTGATGATCGGCTAAAGAGGGCTGAAGAGGCGGCGATGAATAACAATGTCGCCCATTTCCATGAAATTGTCGAGTATGATGGGCTCGACATATACTGGCGGGGAGTGGCTTATAATGAGGTGTTTGCCAGACTTTCCGAGCTTTACCCCCATTTAGACTTGTCCGCTGTAAATGAAGAGTTCGTTCTTGCTAAACCTTCTACTCATGCTCCTGAAGTTGAGGATCTGGTAGAGGAGGTTGATGCCCCTAAAAGGGAGACCCAGCGGGATGGAGCTGCTTCTTAGAATATATCTTATCGTAATATACATGTAATGGTTCCCCTCCTCTTTTGTAATTGAATTTTGACGTAAATATAAGTGAATTTGTCGATATTTGCTAGACCCTTGTCATCTTATGGGCTCACTATAGATGGAGTTTCTCAATCTAACAGACTCTGTAACCTAACCTCGCAATGAATTCGTAACGTATAACATGAGCTTGCCATAATAGCCACAAACGAGCTTGTCACACTTGAAAACATCAAATATGTAATATGGGTTCGCCATAATTAATTCTTTGCGAAGTGATAATTAATGGGCTTTTCATTTATGGATTAATAAGCGCAATTAATTTACGCCATGGGCTCGTCGTACTTTTAACAAGTAATTTAAGATATGGGCTCGCCATACTTTATAAATTAATCTAATGATATGGGCTAGCCATACTTAACAATTAATTTAAGATGTGGGCCCGCCATACTTTAACAATTGATTTATGATATGGGCTCATCATATTTTAGTTGCTGGAGGTGTATGAGCTTGTCATACTTGACGAAATTTATGAGCTTGTCATAGCAAATATTCAAAGTAGAATTATGCATTAATCATATATGATACACACATTGATCAGGACCTTACTGATAATACATTCAGAGATGCTCAACATTCCAAGGATCGGGCTGTACCTTCCCATCCAGGTTTCAATTAAAAAGGTCCCCGACCTAACTTCGCCTGAAATGCGGTAAGGGCATTCCCAGTTTGGACCTAACATACCCACACTGGGTTCTTTTGAAGATAAGAATACTCTCCTGAGTACTATATCGTCTCTTCTGAATGACTTATGATTGACCTTGGCGTGTTAGTATCTTTTCATTTTCCTTTGGTAGATGGCCAATTTAATCTGTGAGGTTTCTTTTTTTTCTTCAAGGAAGTTTAGATCACATCATCTGATCTCATCATTGAAGATTTTATTAAACTGTAAGCGACGAGGTGATGGGAGATCCATTTCAACTGGGCTCATTGCTTCTGCCCCGTAAGTCATGGAGAAAGGGGTCTCTCCTGTTGCGGTTCGGCTGGTGGTATGTATCGCCTACAACACATGGGGGAGCTGTCCACCCATTTCCCTTTCGACTGTCCAATTTCTTCTTTAGGAGTTGCTTTATAGTCTTGTCGACTACCTCAACCTGGCCATTTGCCTGGGGATGGCGAGGAGAGGAGAAGTGTTTTTTTATGCCCAGCTCTTCGCAACGGTCCCGAAGCTTCTTGTTGTCGAACTGTCGCCAATTATCTTTGACTATCGGGTGGGAATTCCAAACTGGCACATAATATTTTTCCATATGAACTTAGAGGTATATGCCTCAATGATTTTAGCTAATGGCTCAGGTTCAATCCACTTGGTGAAGTAATCGATGGTAACGATCGCATAGTTCGCACCTCCTTTTTTCTTTGGCATGGGCCCTATTAGGTCGATGCCATGGGATGGATACCATGGTTAGCTCCTGGGATGGCTGCCTTTAAATGGAGGAGAAGCGTTGGCATTTATCACCTCGCTTCACAAATGTATACCATTTTTCTTTAAGGTTGGCCAATAGTACCCTTACCTCAGTGCTTTGTGGGTCAACGCTAGGCCTTCCATGTGATTGCCACATATTCTTTCGTGGATTTCCCGCAATACATAATCTGCCTCATCCTCTCCAATGCATCGTAGGAGAGGTAATGAAAACCCTATTTTGTACAGGACCTAACCCCTAAGTACATAATAGGCAGCCTTACGTCTGGGCTTGTGAGCCTCTTCTTTGTTCTCTGACAAGGTATGATCTTTAAGATATGCTATGATGGGTTGCATCCAGTGGGGAGTTTCTCCGACCTACATTACCTCATCTGTCTTGGCCGTGGAAGGTCTGAGGAGATATTCAACAGGTACAAACTTGAGCAATTCTGAATCTTTACTACTTGCCAATTTTGATAGGGCGTCTACATGCAGATTTTTGGCCTTGGGATTTGGGTTAGTTCGGACTTATCAAATCAATGAATTAGCTTCATAACATTCTTCAGGAATGTCGCCATCCCTTTGTCCTTGGCTGCGAAACTGCCATTGACCTGGCTTACAACAAGAAGGGAGTTGCTTCGGACTGCTAAATTTCTCACCTTCATTTCTATGGCTAGCCTGAGGTCTGCTAGGAGCATCTCGTATTCATTGGGGTCTTGAAACTGAACCTCACTACGCAATTAAGTTTGTGGCCCTAAAGGCTCTTCAGCAACACTTCGGTTCCTGAGCCAATTTTTCCAACTGACCCATCTACAAATAACATCCAAGTTGGTGGGTCTTCTACCTCCATCGTAACATTGATATCCGTTGCCTCTATAAACTCGGCAACAAAATTCGCCACCGCCTATCCTTTTATTGAGGTTCTGAGCTGATATGGATGTCAAACTCACTCAACTTCACAGCCCATTTAATCAGTCTCCCAGATGCATCTGGTTTTTAGAGAACTTGTTTGAGAGGGAGGCTCATCAAAACTCGTATGTTGTGGGCTTGGAAGTAGGGCCTCAACTTTCTTGAAGCGATCATGAGAGACAAGGCAAGCTTTTCCATATTAGTGTAACGTGCTTTCGCCGGTAAGAGGGCTTTGCTAATATGGTAGACATACAATTGCGTGTTACCCTCCTCTCGCACAAGTACCGAATTCACTACATCGGCACTCACAACCAAATATAACAATAGAGTTTCTCCTTCTTTAGGCATCGAAAGAATGAGAGCTTATCCTATGTGCTTCTTTAGCCCTTGGAACACCTTTTTCATTCCTCATTTCATTGAAATCTTTTTCCTTCTTTTAAGGCTTTGAAGAAAAGAAGACATCTATCAGTAGCCTTGGAGATGAACTGGTTCAGCGGCCGCAAGGCGTCCTATTAAGCATTGCACTTCCTTTGGCCTGCTGGGGGACTTCATGTTGAGGAGTACTTTAATCTTTTCAGGGTTCGCCTCAATACCTCTCTGGTTGACCATGTAGCCCAAGAATTTTCCAAAAGCAACGCCAAAAGCGCACTTCAAGGGTTTCAGCTTCGTACGATATTTCCTTAGAATATCAAAGGTAGCCTGTAAATGTCCAACATGGTTTGTCGACTTGAGGCTCTTCACTAGCATGTCATCAACATACACCTCCATTGTTTTACCTAACAAGTCGGAGAACATCTTGTTGACTAATCGTTGGTAAGTCACACCAACGTACTTCAGACCAAAGGGCATAACCTTATAGCAATATAACCCTTGATCAGTGATGAAAGAGGTATGCTCCTCGTTTGCTAGGTGCATGGGGATCTGATTTTACCCCGAATATGCATCCATGAAACTCAACAATTCGTGGCTTGCAGTGGAGTCGACCAGTTGGTCGATCCTTGGGAGCGAAAAACTATCTTTCGGATAGGTTTGATTGAGGTTGGAGAAGTCTATGCAGACCCTCCATTTGTCGTTAGCCTTCTTCACTAAAACCAGATTCGATATCCATTTTGGGGATGCTGCTTCCCTGATGAACCCATTGGATATGAGTTTTTGCACCTTTTCTTTCAATGTCGCATACCGCTCCGGGTTTAGGACTCTTCTTTTTACCTGTGAAGAGTAAATTTTGGGTCTATGTTGAGGTGATGGAAAATGATTCTAGGATCGATGCCAACCCTATCTTCATGTTTCTAGGGAAATACGTCCAAGTTGTTGAGCAGGAAGCCTTTAAGCTTGGCCTTTGCTTCCGGTTCGAGCTCATTCCCTATTTATAATGACCTGGTGGGGTCGTTCGGGCTTATAGGGAAAAGATCCAGCTTCTTTATTGGGTCACCTATGAGTTTAATTCTGTAATTTGGGGGTCCAGATCCACCTCGATGACCCCTTTTTCAGGGGAATCTACCATGTTGACGTCTCCCCCTTGTTCAGAGGTTAAGCCTTCTTCAGGTGCATCGCAATCTCAGTATCTATCGGGACCATATTTACACTTCGGGGTTCAAGTTTTCTTAAGGAGCTAAGGTAACACTCCCTTTAGCCCATCTGGTCACCTCGCACCATGGCGATTCCTTTTTTGGTAGGAAATTTCATGCAAAGGTGATGTATGGATGTCACTGCCTCTAGCTCTTTCAAGACAGGTCATCCTAAAACTCTATGATAGGCGGACCGGTGATCTACAATTAGAAATTCCATGAAATTGTGAGCCTTGAATGGGGACTCTTCCATTTCTACTGCCAATGTGATCATTCCCCTAGTGATGATGATGTCTCTGATAAAACTATATAGAGGAGCGGTAATGGGGGCTAGCTCGTGGTCTACCGTCATTTTGTCGAAAGTGATCCTAAAAAGAATATTGACGAAACTTCCATTATCAACCAGCATGCATTTCAGGCCATTTCTAGCCACGACGGCTAGAACCACCAGTAAGTCACAGTGTGGATAATGGACTACCATGGCGTCTGCTGGGGAGAAAGTGATTCGTTGGGTGTTCCCTGCACTTCAACTGGTGTTGTTAATTAAGTAGCTTGCCATGGAGAGATCATTTGCTTCTCTCGCATAATTCCTCAAGGCATTTTTGGAACTTCCTCCTATATGCGGACCACCAATTATGGTGTCAATTTCTCTGATGGGTGCTTCATCAATATTTGTTAAGGGTCCTCTTCTGGGCATCTGACCTCTTGCCATGTTCATGTCTTCTTCATGCTCCCTTCGAGGTGATTCGTTCCAGCTGTTCTACCTCGCCTTGTTGTGTCGAGAACCCTACCTAAACAGTGGAGCATTTCCTTACATGCAGTGGATATTTCTATCCTCAGCATGAGCGCCAGCATACTCCCCATGATATGGAATTGACATCAATTTTTAGTGTTATGGCTGCTGGTTCAGTAGTATGTGTAGTATTGCCTATCTCTAGGCTCTCTGCTTCTTCCTCTGGGTAAGTTAGCTACATGTGAGTGTCGGGTCCAACCTCTTCATACGCCAAAGAGGGCATGGCGTTTAGGGTGGCAGTGGCTTGTCCCGAGGTGGGGGTTATGGTATGTCCTGCTTAGGTCCAGTGTTGGTCCACCAAATGGGATAAGGGTCCCCTTCGCTGCCTCTAGGATAATGGAAGCCCCATTAAGGTTCAGTTGCAATGATCAATCAACTCTTCGTTGACAATTTCACTTCTCATCATTTCCACTAAGGCATCATAAGTGGTGGGAATTATGTTCCGCATGTCCCTCCAAAATAGGGTATTCATGTTGAGACCTCCCCTTAAGACAGAAAGGGCCTATCTATCAGTGACCAGTTCGCAATAAGTCATTTTGTCCGTGAAACGAGCCATGTAACTTTTCAGGGTTTCTACTGCTTTTTGCCTCATATCCTGCAGCCTTTGGAATGGGGCTTTTCCCTCCTTGCTCGACAAGTATTGGTTCTGAAAAGCTTTCTTCAAATTCAGCCAACTCCTGATACTACCAGTTGGAATGCAGCTATACCAGATCTGTAGCCTTTGTTAGCGTGAGGTGGAAAGCTCAACATTTCAATACTGGCAAGGCTTCTCACAGAGACATTTGCATCTTATAGTTGTTGAGGTGTTTCGCCGGATCGCCTTTTCCTCCATATTTGGGTATTTTTTATGGTAAAAAGTGGCTAGGAACTAGGGCTCTCCTTAGTTACTAAGAAAATGGTAAGCTCTCATCGTCATCATCCAGTTTGAACGATCTGCAAAGGCCCTCAAAGTCAATTTCCTTTACCTGATATCGAGGTTGTGACATTCCAGCCTCATTTCTCGTATTTGTAGCATCTCTTCTTTCCCTCCTATTTCTAGGTGGCGGTGGGATCATTTGAGGCTCGTACCCCAGATTTTGCTCTCTTTCTCTTTGAGCTAGAGGAGGTTGTTGGGACCTATTTCTAGGCCTAGAGGGCCCAATTCTGTCGAAAACGCTAGCGGACCTTTGAGGCTCGTGTTCCTGAGTGTATTCGGGGAGAATTTCTTCCATCGGCATATCATCGTCAGGACGGCTCGTAACATAGTTAGTAGAGGTATCTACCTCCACCTCTCTTTCCACTGGGTCAACATTTCTCCCATACATTTGAGGATATCCAGTTTGAGGATATCCAACCGTTTCATTCTCTTCATCTTCTCGGGAAAAAACCCTTTGTTGAGGCGCTGGGACCCAACCTGTTGGTGCATTTGCATGAGTAGTTGCTGCATGCCAGCGTTTTGTTGGGCTATATTTCTCATGTTAGCATCCATTTCTCCAACTTCTCTCACTAGGCGTGCGGTGGTACTGTCTCTCTTGTAGCGATGGTGGGAGCGACGCATATTTACATTTGTGTGGAGGACATCTTCTTCAGAGGCCCCATGATACTCATCTCCATCATGCATTCCTTGGTGACTTGAACTCATTGTGTTTTTCGAATTGTTCCCTTGCAATGGTTCTTTCTTCAAGGTTCTTTGCATATAGCTTTTACCACTAGGATGCACGTGGTTATGGTATCAAAGATTCCCACAGACCGCGTCAATCTGTTGACCCCAAAAAATGGACCAATGACGTGACCAACAGATAAGTAGAAATTAGCATCCACATAAGCTGAATCACAATGTATTATTCAGATCAAGTTACCAATTTAGTAGGTAAATCAATGAGGAGAATGATTCTGAGCATTTAACGAGTTACAATGTCCTTATTTGCTTATCAAAAAGGGGGTCGGCTTAAGGAATGAACTTTAGGTAGCGAGAGGGAGAATGTTCACTTTAAATGTCTAAACTTGCATTAGTCCCCTGTGATACTAAGTGCAGGTTTTTATACCCAATGCAAGGT
>CAIGRH010184134.1:0-14178 GCA_903798295.1 Fraxinus nigra
GAGACTATTGTAGTAATACACAAAATGAAATGTGTGGAAAATTGTCACTGCAGACGATGTTATAAATCACTTCTCTTCACAGCTTTGTGTGCATCAAAGATTAATCACCATACAGTTCTAATACTTTGTATGCATCATCATCAGCCCATCATGAAGTGAGTCACAGATGCAATTTAATATCTTACTTTTATTCAACATGTTTATATAAGAGATATGCACGTTGACACATCAAAGAACATAAATGGTATTAATGGTAGAAAGAGACTAGGTACTCACATCATAATCCCACGAGGGACTTTCCGCCCTTTCAGATATATCTAATGCCTTATTAAGCTCAGGAATGTCCGGCAAGGGTCTTGGAGAATCTCCATGCTCATCACTGAAATCAAATGAAAATTACCGAAGAGAATAGTCCTATTAAGGTTGTGTTTTGACACCCATTTTATTAGTTTAAATCGTGTCATCATCTCTATTCATAGCGTATTAGACATTTAGGGGGTGTTTGACACCCATTTTAGTAGAAAAATGTGTTTTTGAATAGTGATTGATGGAAGAATGTATGGTTAAAAAGTAACGAGAATTTTTTGGTTTATGTGTAATATTATTTTATTTATAGAATGTGGTTGAAATGAAGAAAGAGAAAAAAAAAATGAGAAAGAGAATGAGAAAAAAATGGACGTCAAACAAGGGCTAAATAAAAACTCACAATTGCAACCAATTACAAACCTTGTCCAGGGCGCAGGTTCATTGTCACATCTCACAAATAAGTATCTGCAGACCTTGAATCCCTAATGCAGAAAAAGAAAGCTGAAAAATCAACTAACGCACCAAAAGAAAAAGCAAGAAAATCCAACCTGAAGTATCAAATATATATACCTGCTTTCCAGCTTTTCTCCAACACTTCTCAACCCTGTAGACACCGTCGTAGCGGTAGCCTTTCTCTGGGGCGTAGGAAGAGCGCTTGTCCTTCTCAGATCTATTCATAAGAAATGAAGGCCATTTTTATTTGAGTGGAAGTCAGAAGAAAATTACAATATCAATCATATGCACAAGCTACCAACCAGAGGATTTTTGAGGTTGAATAAAAGGAATACTCAATTATTAAAGCATACACCATGTGAAGAGGAGCAAGACTTCACATTCAATGTTGGATCCAAATTTAAGGTTAGAGCAGTCTACAAATTAACTGGCTGTTCTCCTATCCATTACAGTATGGCTTTAAACTGGAGCCTCATGTACTACAGAAAGACTTGAATTCAGAAACATATACTAAATAAAATCATGGGAATCAATATACACCCTTCAAAATCTTCAACGGAAGCAATAAGATTGACATTATTTGTGGATCCAAGATGATCCTCCTACCTGAATTTCGAATTAAATATGAAGATAGGTCTTTTCTGGTGCAAAAGAGGTATTATTTGGTGAAATTCCAAATCAGAAAACCTGGAATTTATGCACTTCCAATACTTATAGTGGATGTCAACAAACTACTCAACTAAACCACAAAACTTGAACTACAAGTAAACACAGGAGTCAAAATAACACACTTCAAAAGCTTCAATGTCAGAGCACTCAAGATATTGGTGGATTCAAGATGATCATCCTATCCATATTTCGAGATATAGATTTGAATCTACATTTGTTCCAGTTCAAAAGATATATTATTAGTTGTAATTCCAAATCAGAAACTTAAGACATATAGTCACATCTAACTTGAATTGCTTACTATATTAAACCAGATTAAGATGATGCCAGTTATCACAATATTAAGTGAATGGTCAAGAAGCTAAGTAATAATAAATGGTACAAAAAACAAGCCTCAAAAGGAACACAAGAATTTAAAGGAGTAATTGTAATAATAATATCCTTCCAGTTGTTTTTGTGACTGAGCAAACCGCATTATGTCTGCCAGAACAATATGTCGTAAATCAATTAATCTCCATAGGAAGTTGCGATCTTGTCCCTTTTAACACCAGGACTTGAGTGCACTAATACCCAAAACATGAACACTGGATGACCTAAGAAGCACAAACACGCTGACACGTGATTGTTCCAAAGAGTAGGATATCAACATGTCAAGGACATGTCAATTAAAATTCTTTAAAACTATAATTATATTATATTTTTATTTTTATATTTTATATCTATATTTAAATCAACATTATTTTAGTTTCGATTTTGATAGTGAAATCTTTTAAATTAGATGAATGCTATTTTTTATGTTAACATAACTTTGAGTTAAACTAGATATTACTATAGTAAAAAATGTATATAGTAGGTAAAAATTATTCGATATCAAGTTCGTAGAACTTTTGTCACATTATTTTGACTTTTTTAGACAAATATTATAATATAGGACACACCACATGGCATGTTAGATATGTGCTTGAGGTGTCCCTAAAGTATCCCTCGGAGAAGTTTAAAAAATATAAAGATAAAAGATATAAGCACACCACTTGTTATGTCGGCCAAATGTCTTAAGAGTGTTCGAAGTGTGTCGAGATCCGACACAACACGTTTCGTACATGCACAACTCACTCTAGGAGTGTCCATACATCATAAAAAATGACTACTAGATAAACAAGTCGAAAGATTTTTGTAGTCCAAATTGTAGTTTGCTATGTTGTATGGTACCTATAGTTTCTATAATAGATGTCTTCAACTGCACAAAAAAAAAAAAAAAAGTAGAGATACCCAGAACAAAGTGCATTCTATACTTAGGCTCAAATGTTTATAGGAAAAGAGGTAATAGACTTGATGCTAATCAAAGCTGGTTAGTTGAAGTGGAGGAGATCCTCTAGGGTTTTGTGATCACAAATTCCTATATGACTACATCAAAAATTCTATAGGACTACCACAATATCAGTGGTCATGTATGGGACTGAATGAGTGTCGCTATGGTGATAATGCTGAGATGGGTTTGTGGTAAAACAAGATGAGATAGAATGAGAAATGAACATATTTGCAAATTAATCAAGTGTGTGTCAATAGAGATGGTTTTGGCATATTTACTGGAAGCCCATAGGCACTCACTGAAACGCAAAATTGATAGTCAGTATTAACAGTAATACTAAATAAAGAGGCAGACTTAAAATCATGCGGAACTAAGTGATTAAAAAGGCCTTAAGCTTAGTAGCTTGAATTCAGAGATAGCCTTCACTCCGTCACCAAAGGAAAGAAATCATGCAGCACCCAGATAAATGACGGAGAGGGCTTTGTTTTGTTGAGTTGAGTGATATCTGAAGATTATGTTCTGAACCTTAAAGTCATTGATAGATCTAGGATACACAATTCCCCCTTATTGGCAAGGAATTATTTTGGAAGCACATTTTAGTATGTGGAAAAAATGCTTAAAGTTAATGCTGATCTAGCAAATCCACCCTCACTACAAGAAGAGAATCATAGATATACATTTTTATACACCATATACTGCAAATTTGTTGGATTACTACACATGGCATATTTCATATAGATAGCTGGAAAGGAGAATTCGTCTCATAAAATGTTGGATCGAACAGGCAAAGCTTTGTTTTGTGAAGGCAAGACACTCTTGGCCAAGCCTTCATGTGGTAGCATTCTCAGAGCATTGTAAGTATGGTTCACTTCCATTGAAAATGGGCATTAATTTCCAAAGGTTTATGTCCATTAACTTCGGAAATAATAATTTATTAACTTACGAAATTATGTTGAGTTCAAGAAGTTGAATGACTTGTACACAAATTCTCTCTACAAATCATATCTTGAATAACATATACATATAAAAAATGAGCTCATGATCTTCGGATAATTAAAAGATTATGTATATGACAAAAAAAAAGGAAAAAGAATTCGGGTATATATAAAGAATTCTTAAAAATTCAAGCTCTCATTATTGTTTGTTTTGTCAAGTCTTAGCAACGTATAAATTTACATCTAAGAAGGGGTTGATCGACTAAAATGGATGCCCAAGAAAAGGATATTAATAGAAGCTATTTATTTGGTGTTTGCTAATGGAATAAATCTGGCACCACTGAATCTAGGTGGCTGCAAGTGATAACACATCTTAAATGTGATTTATTTCCCTATTTTTAAGGTTCATGGCACTTGCATGCCATCTAGACAAGTACTTAGTACCAGTGGTGCTAAATAGCATAACTCATACTAATGAGGTAACAATGAACAACTATTATTCATGTAAAGTAAGCATTAACTTATTATTACCTAACTACGCGAACCGGATAGCCTTTATAGCAGCTGACTCGCAAAGCCTGATTTCCCTCCTTAAATTCCTGATCGAATGATTGTGCCTTGTTAGTTCGTCTATTCCCACTCAGATCTCGTCCACCACTATCATACTCAAAAGAAAACATTATAAATATCAGAAGAATATAAAAACAAATATATCTGCAATCAAGAGTACCAAGATAATCGAAGACAACAGAGAATCAAGAGAAAACCCACAATGGAAGTATGTTGGTCAATCAGTAATGTGATGGGGCAAAAGCTGTTGTGGAACTATGAAAATTTTCGAGTAGTATGATGTGTCTAAGAAAGATAGCAGCAGAGCAACACAGGTCAAGAAAAATTCAATGATCAATCCTCAAGAGGCGTCTTACGACTTTAGACAAAAAGTTAAAAGAGAAGAAATTAATACAGATTTTTTTTTTTTTTAAATGAGTAATTTTGGTTTTAAATTTTCATTTTGAGTCTTACCTAAAGGTCGGGATACAGTACAAGCTTTGGATTCTCATAAATACACCAAACTTGCATATATCAACTTTTAATTTTGACATATTTCCCTTAGCCCATGCATTACCTTTTTCTTTGCTTACAAGTATTAAAAAAATTTACTTGATGTTAAAACAGAAAGTTAATATCAAAATAAGCAACTTTTCAAATAAGTTTAACCAAATGAATATACTCCCTGTTGAAAGAAACACTATCCATATTGCGACTCTTATATTACAATATATTAGAATATTAAAAACATGATTTCAAAAAGGTCGTCCAATTTTTTTTTTTTTTTTCAAAAAAAAATACTAAACTATATTAAGTTTAAAATTGTCACTAAGATAATCATTGCCATGGAGGAATAAGAAACGTCGTAAAGTAACTACAGAGGATTGTATTGTCCCAAATAAGTAATTGTTTTAGATAAAGACTTGATAATTAAATTTGAAAAGATGTAATGCATATGATAGAGCAAGTTGATAAAAATGGAAATGTGTTACAAATGTATAAATTGATTTGGAAATAACTGTAAGGATGATAGATAAGTTCTCCAAAATAGCCATGTTTTAAAAAAAAAGTGTTAAGGTTATGAGAGGACAAAATGCTAGTAAGATGAATGTAATGGAAATTAGGAGGCTAGAATCCATAGTACTCCGAAATTCTAATTTTTTAATATATGATTAATTAATGAAATACACCTCGAAACTTCATCTTAAACGTGTCTCACGGGCATATCCATGACTAAGGCAGAAAGATAAAGACTTTATGTGAACCTTGATGTAAATCTATAGTGATAGACAAATCTCAAGTGCTAGAATAAATCTCATCCTCTTGACCGTGACCACTCTGTCATGCATATAGGAATGCTTGCCCTTAATAAAGTCATGGAATATCCACATCTTTGATAACACTTTAATTTGTGTTTAATCTCCCTCTTCCACAATTTCATTGTACAACTGGTGAGCTTGATAATCTATGTAACTTGTACAATCTTAATATCTCATTCATTCTTATAAATTGACACTGTAATATTCTTCCTCCCCGCAACCCGGCATCTTTTACTCTATAGCTTTAGGGATTAAGCGAGAATATTTCTTCTATATAATAACTAAAAATTATGAAGTATGAGTGAATCATTTCAAATATTTAAACACTAAATTAGTAAATTGATTAATTTTTAACTGCTAAATTTATTATTTTTTAATTCTTTTAGATTCATAACATTTTTTTTTTAAAATTAACTTCTTCTTAGGTTGTTAGAAATTGTGTATCTACTTGTAAGTATTTACTTTACCAGAGATGCAAACACATATTATAATTTGCAAGTATTCTTTACTCAAATGTACATTCCAAAAATGCACTACTATTTACAAGTGATATGAGTAAATTGGCTTTTTATTAGTTAATCAAATGAGACCATAATTAACAATAATTGGATACCTGAATGACCTCTTTGCTTGGATAGTAGGGTGGATAACTCAATCTAATAGTTCATATTAAACCATAGCAAAATACACAGAAATAACAACCAAAACAATAAGCTATCATGTTGAGACTTTAGATCAACTAACAAATGAAACTCAAAAATATAGAACTGTAGAGAAAATAAAACACCAAAAGCTCATGGTACAAGTTATAATGAACAGACCTTCCAGTGTAGATAAACCATTCACCATGGTCTTCGTCATCCTCATAACCCCCTGAAATTACAACTGACTGAGAACCATAACTTGCCTTTCCACCAATCCCAGCAACGGGGGGATAGTGCACACCCCACTGCCTGCAGTCCATGCGCATAGCCCAACTCTCTCCAACCAATACCCCCTGATTCCTTTCCGGATCGTTTTCTGCTGTAATGGGTCCAAAATGGTCTTTAGGGACAGTAACAAAGATCCTTCCACTCGCAGCATTGGCCATTCCAGCTTTCTGTGCTCTTTCTGTAGTAAATGCCTTATCAGGCCGATCTTGGATATGCAAAGAACGATAAACATTTTGAGGCCCCCTGGAGGATAATGATTTAGACATTTTAGCCATTCGGATGCCAAAGACGAGTATGGAATTGATGCGTGGTTGAATTGCCATTTTGCGGGGAATACTGCTACGACACTTGGCACAAGTATTCTTCCCTTGCTTAATCCACTTTTCAAAGCATTTTAAGCAAAAATTGTGTCCGCAAGGTGTCTGAAATATTCAAACAGGAAGAAAATGTAATGGTAAGATTTACTAAAGTAAACAAGTGTAATTTAACTCAGACAATATATATTTTCCGTTTAGAAGAATTACCATATCAAATGAACAAGGTATGTTTTCTTAAACACTGGTAGAGATAGAGATAGAGGGGCATAGACAACATGGTGAATGCCTATTTGGCTTAGAAATAAATACTTCTATTTATCACAGAGAAGACATTCAACTTGTATTTTCCTCTTTCCCATAAAGACATACTTTGTCGGGATTCAGTTGAAAAAAATGAAATAAAATTAAAAAGTACATTTATTAACTATTCATGTAAAGACAACATATAGATTACAGACAGTTATCTCTTTTGGGCATGGATAAGCTGTTGAACTTGCAGTTTCTTCTTTCCCACAACGACATACTTTGTTCGGTTCCAAAATTGACAAAACATCAGTACATTCATTAAAAATCCGTGCAAAGACAACCTACGTAATATATTACAGACAGTTTTCTCATTCATCGCTCACAAACTTGGTACAGCTGAATTGGTCAGAATAGCAGAAATTTGATAGCTCATTCTTGTCAAAAACACAAGATAATTTCTTAAATTGAGATATATGAGCAAAAACATTAATTTCCATATCACATTACCCAGTGAGGCAGGAAAAAAAAAACTTCTTGTTTGGTTGAAGAGAGAAATGATCCTTGTTTTATTGGAAATAACATATAAATTGGAAGAAAAATAATCAAGGAATTGCCCATCAGATGAATCAGATGTATCAAAGGCCTATAAAAGCAAGATCGATGACAAGATACATAAACAAAAAAGAACAGCTTTAAAACTTGTGAACGTTAATCTGAGTAACACTATACATCTTAAGTATATTGCTTGTGTGTGTGAAAATAAAAATAAAAAAACTAAAAAGTTGAAACACACTCTGTATAATACGTGAAATACTAAATGACATAGACTAAATGGAAGCCAAACTTGTTAATATTCTCAATACAAAAAGTAAGAGCAATTTTTTATCTTAGGAACACCTCTTTATAAATTTTCCCTGTTACTTATTCCAAATGGGAGTAGAATGAATCCAGTTTGCATAATACAAGTATCACTGTATCAGTATATACTAAAACAATAATCATACAAGAGCAAAAATCTTCAACAATTAATTTCTCAAACATGGGTTGGAGAATTTCAAATTAAAAGAGAAGCAAGTAAAATAGCAAGTCATGTTCAATACTCGACCTCTACATTCAAAATTACACCTAAAAGCCACTTAACCCAAAAAAACGAAAAGACATTTTTATAACCAAAAATAAGAATGTGGATGCCTTTCAAACAATCCCTCAGAAAATGGAAATAGGTGAACGAATCTGTAAAGCAAAAAAAAAAAGGCTCCACTTGTGGAAAACTAATTACTGCATTCATTGCCTAAAGTGTGAACAAAAACAACTACAAAAAGTCAAAATCAAAACCTGAAACATCATTATTATTTATTTTTTTGGAAAGAAAAAAAAAACCCGTTACATTAAACACACATGTTTGCATTTATATGTAATAACAAATAACTATTAATCAGACAGTTGTTTCCTCAAACAAGGGTTAAATAATTACTAATTAAAAGAGAATGAAGAAAAATATATCGATTAATCCTCGACCTCTAAACAACAACAAAAATAAAAATCAAAACCTGAATCTTTTTTTCTGCAAAACACCCAAAAAATAAAAAATAAAAAAAAATTAGTAAACAGAATTAAATATGCACAAATCAACTTCGTACATGTATAAAATAGAACCAGTGAATCAATTCATGAGATGGAATGGAATGCACATGATATATTTGAACCGCATTTCAAATTCACATACACAAAAACAAATATAATTTTTTTAAAAAAAAAAAAAAAGAAAAAAGAAAGAACAGAGATTGGGTTTGTTAATGTATACCGTAACAGGCCTTTCTGGAAGCTGCATGCAAAAAGAACACTTGCAGCTCTCACCAAGCACCGCCAACACATCACTCATTGAATCCTCACTCACTTTTTCTTTTCCTTTACTTTCACTATCGTCCGCCTTTCCACTCAACAGCTCCTGCCTTTTCCTCGCCTTATCCATTTCCGAAAGTGAATCATCCGCCTCTATCTCCCGAATCCTCGCCACCAGTTCCCCCTTCCCCCCCGCCGCCGCCACAGCCGGAGCTCCGGATATAATTCCTGCGCCGGAACAGTCCGGACATTCAAAGTTCGCCGCCGATGCCATGTTCTCCGGCACCACCAAGAGACAGGTCACGTGCCAGGGGGTGGCGCACGTGACACAAGTGAGAGTCACCTCCTCCGGCGGCTTCTCTTTGCACACCATGCAAATGCCGTCTGCATCGAGGGGAAGCTGCTGCTGTTCGCTAACTTGATCCATGGGTGTTAGAGAGAGGAATTTACAGATACATACAGATGTATCGATGGAAGAGGCGTAGACCAGAGAGAGTGATCGGGCGGGTTTTAAAAGGGAGCTTTTGGGGGTGACTTTTGAGTTTGAATTGGCGAAATTTTTGGTACGGCCCAAATTTGAAGAGATCGGATGAGAATAGACCTTGTAATAGTTTTGGTCAAATAAGACCTTCTTATCACGAGTTATTAAAATATCAAATCTACTCTTCACAAGAAAATAAATCTCTCTCAAAATTTCACATTTCATCCACAATCATGTGTTTTTATGGTGTTTCCTTTTGGGTAATTAACACGAGAATAGTTCACATATCATACTTGATGAGAAAAAAGTAGACATGCTCGGAATATAATGACAAAAGTAATTAATATAGAACAGTTATCTTATTACTACGTTGTGAGAAAAAAAGAAATGATTTTTACGGAGCTTATTTTCATGAGCTTGAATTTGGAGCTTTTTGTTGAGCTAATTTCACTAATTTTCTTGGAGTTAAATGTAAAATTTGAAATTGATCAATAGTTAAATAATATTTACATAATTGATAATTTTGTTAGTCAAACTAACGTCATTTCACTTTTGCTTTCAGCAATTAGCAAACGCGAATATACATTTTGTATATGTTTCAATCAGATATCAATTGCTTAAATGCTTTTAGTTATTAATCCTACATGTGGACTAACGACCATTGAAGATAGATTTCTTCGAAATGGACCTTTTTAGCTTTGTTGCGACATTTTTGATACATATTAATGATGAAAAAATATGGCTAGAGTTACACAGAGTGATTAGGGATTTTTATGATTAGACATGAGATTCATAACATATACAATGATCGTTAGTTGATGTTCATGCTTACCGAGCCAATGTCACGTTTTATCCACTTTTATTAAAATTTAGTATATTCTAATTTTGAAATAGGGGCTTAATGTATTTTATAGACGTTTTATATTGCTATATTACTATATATTTTTTTCGGTTGCTACACTAACTTTTAAATATTTTTTTTATTAAAATAGCCAACCTACTATGTACACTCGTATTTATTCTTAAGTACATAACAATTTTTTGTATATTCTCTGTTCCTTTTTACAAAATAAAATAATAATTTTTTTTGTCAACATTTATTACGTTTTAATTCATAAGCACTCTCTATTCCTATTTATTGCTATTAAGCAAGAATCCAAAATAATGAGATAGAAAATAAATATGGATGTTGAAATTAATGAAACCATTCAAAACACATTAACTCTCTCTTGTTGGATTTCAACAGCCACTGCATCATCTGATTGTAGATTTATGAATAATGACCATTAATTCCTTAGAAAAAGAAACTCCTTTGAGATTTTGAGACGTAGATAGAAGAAAGAGATGAATACGAATAGATAGTAACTTTAAATACAAATTAAATAGGAAACGAAATAAATAAAAGATAGGGAAAAAATGTAAATATTGTGGATAATTATAGATATCCAAAATGTTTGACTTTAATGTTTTTCCTATTTATATTTATTAAAATGAAATAAATTTGCAATTAGATTCACATAAATAAGAAATAAAATGAGAATATTTTATATGATGTAAAAGAAAAACTCAGCGCCAAGTTTTTTTGAGTGGAAAAAAACCAGTCATGAAAATCTTGTTTGCTATGGTAGAAGAGTATACCTATAATAAAGAGAATATTTTAACTACTAAAATAATAGAATAATAGTATTAGAGCACTAGTTTAGGTGACCATAAATGATAGATTCAATGAAATGTCATTTAATTCTACATTTCATTTAATGTCACATTAATATCACTTATATTGGTGATAAATAGCACACTCAAAAATAATATCATAATAGTAATAATGACCTGTTTAAATTGAGGCAATTCCATGATTGTGCAACCATGTCATTCTCTTGTAAAAAAAAATACTAAAATAGGAAGTGTTAAAAAAAGGGGGTCGTGGGTCACCCAAGAGGATGATCCGACCCACAAGATATTAAATGAATAGGATTGAGTGATTTGAACTTGAATTTAGATACTTTAACTTCCATCAACATGTCATGCAAAAAGGGGAGATAAAAGACGATTGGAAGTTGTGAAATTTGTATGTGAAAATATAGCAAAAACGAAAAGGGCCAAGAACAATAATTTTGACTAGAAAACTCACAAAACTTTACATTTAGGTAGTGAATAATGATCGCCTTCCAACGTGGTCGAGATTGTTATCACAAGAGTGCAGCAAAATGAAAATTTTGAAATATGGAAAATTAAGGTCATTTTATAATGAAGATATTGGAAATTCATCATTTTCAAGTAAGAATCCTTGAACCGAAATTTATGTTCCAAAACATGCTGAAAATTCTTTCATTGGTATTAGAGCTACAAGGTTAAACTCTTTGAAGTGTTTCATGTCTAAGTTTGCCTTTACATGATTAAATTGTGTTGTGAATCTTTTATGTTCAAGTATGCAACTTTATGTGATCTTTAATAGTATCTTTTGATATAAAAGAAAGTTTGGAATTATATACTTCATATGTAGTAGTATTCATATGTAAAATGTTGTTTTATTTCCCTTTTTGTATTTGGGAGAAAACTGAAACCTGTAGAATCTGCAGAAATTTTAAAACATTTCGATTTGCTGATTTTCGTGCAGTAAAATTAGTATAATTAAAAAGGTCATTCCATGAGCTCTTTAACAATATAAAGGACTCTCAATTTGTATTTAAAATTAGAACGTTAAAGTTCAGGTCGAATTTCTTTTTTAAAAAAAAGTACGCAAAATTGAAGAAGATAATGATAGTAACTAGTGCTCATCGCTCTCCGTCTATTGTGCTGTAATTCGTAAAATCTAACCACACCATTAAACTCAAAATTTCGAAATTTGAAGATCAGAACAAAAGTTTGTGTGGAACTATGCATGTAATGCGAGACGTGTAGCTCACGTGTCGCCTATTTTTTAAAGCATATTCCTTTTTTTGGCACGTGAAGCCTCAATTTGTAATTTTAAAAATTGCATTTTGTTCCTTGTAATACTCTGAATTTTTCATTATATGAATATTATATTTTCAGATGGTTAAAATACTTTAATGTATTAAGATTTAAAATACAATTACATGAAAATTATACTCTTAACTCAATTTAAATTTAAAAAATTATATTAAAAACTTGAGAGCATCTTTGCACGTTTCGTGTGGGACTCCAAGGAGCACGCACGACGTTTACATTGGTGGAGCTGGAAGGAAAATTGCATTCCTATTGATAAGGGTGGTCTAGGCTTCAGGAGATTACATGATGTGGTGGGCACCTTCTTTATAAAGCTCTGATGGTTGTTCCATTCTCAGAGATCAATTTGGGTTTAGTTTTTACTGGACAAGTATTGTATGTGGACACATCCTTCACTTACAACACTTTCCTACTCAACTTCTCCTACCGGAAGAGGCTGAACTTAGTTGGGTCTCGAACAGAGTCACACATTGCATGGCACCTTGGAACATGTCAGATATTCTTTTGGTATGATTGATGATGGGTGAGACCACGTTGGCATCCCATTCCCACATCGGCAGCACACATCTGCGAGGGTACTGGATTTTTTTTGATGATACCGAGTGGGATATATGCCGTTTATTATAGATTATCCCTTCTCTTACTGCGGTACAAATAGAGACTATACCTTTATCTACAACTGCTCCAGTTCACATTGTTTAGCGGGATATGTCGAATGATAGCTTCGATACCAAGTTAGCATGGCAGCTCGTACGTACGTGACACCAATATCAAGATTCATATCGGTTACTGTGGAGCTCCATTTTGCTAGTTACTGTCTTATTCTTTTGTTGGAGACTATGACAGGACCTCATTCCAGTAGATGTGATCATTCAGAGGAGGATTGGATGCCAGTTGGCTTCTCTTGCCAATGTTGTTCTGAGACTAAGACTATCAGTCACGTCCTTACTAGAAGTAGCATCTCCGGTCAGGTATGGCAGTATTTTGATGATATTTTTCAAATACCTATGGGTCTAGGAGAGGGAGTTAGAAGGAGATTCCAAAGATAGCGGTATTCTGGACAGCACGTTTGCTGTGGACACATTCACACTATTACTCCGCTACTAATATTTTGATTTTTATGGCTTGAGAGGAATGATGCAAAGCATACAGAAATCCACATGGTGGCCAGACATATCATTCGGAGGGTTTTTGCATGATCCATATTCTTTATATGATAGGACTTTTTCGAGCTGTACATTGGCGAGTGGATTTGAAACTTGCACCCATCTTTGGTATTTCTCTGGACCCCATTCATCTTCTTCCCCCATTCTAGTTTAGTAGTACACTCTATCAATCATATCTGTCAAAATCAATATTGATGGATACGTTAAGGATGATTTTGCGAGCGATGGACACATATTAGAGATCATGCATGATACTGTATTAGGGCTTGCTCAGTTTCGCACGGATCATGCATGATATTAGAGGTAGAGCTCATGGATATTCTTGATGAGATTCTATAGCTAGAGGACTCGGTCTTTCAGACATTTGGATTGAGTCAGATTCTATAGTGGCTATTCACTGCATCACTAGAGGAGGATGACCATTGAGTCAAATTCGATAGAGATACAGTTTCCCATATCTATAGACTGTAGAGGGTTGGGATCATCGGCGATATCAGATATATGGAGCAGAGACATACCTGACATATTAGGGCATTCGTACAAATTAATAAGACATGGACTGCTCAGCATTAGAGTATGATTTTTATTTTTTATTTTTATTTTATTATTATTTTTTTCTTTACTTGTATTAGTTCTTACTAGTGTCTCACCCGTGCGATGCACAAATTTATATTAAGTGATAAACAA
>CAIGRH010184184.1:0-10066 GCA_903798295.1 Fraxinus nigra
ATAATCGTCTAAAGTCCCATCCAGTGCTCTCAAAGTAATCCCGCACCCTCTCAGATGTGTGCTGCCGATCTGGAAACAAGGAAGCCAGAGTAGTATCGCCCATCCAACAATCGTGCCAGAAGAACATCTGTCATGCACCAAGATGCCATGCAATATGTGGTTTTGTGTGTAGCACAACTCTCTTCAGCCTCTTCTAGGTAGGAGAGGCTGAGTAGAGAACCGTTGCAAGTGATGGATGAGTCCACATACAGTATTTGCCCAATAAGAACTGAGCCCAAAGAGAGCTTTGAGTTTGAAATAACCACCAAAGCTTCATAGAAAAAGTGTTTACCACATTGTGTAACCGTATAAGTCCCAGACCACCCTCTGTAGTAGAAAGATAAATCTCTTTCCAACTCCGCTAATGTAGACGACGCGCATCTTCCTTTGAATCCTACAGGAATCTTGCAAATATACTCTCCAAAATTTTCAAGACGTCCTTGGGAGGCCGAATAATGTGGAAGAGGTAGTAAAGATGATAGAACAAACCTCAGTAAAATAATCATACCGCCATGAGAGAAAATGCGTGAAGCCCATCCAGAAATCCTACTCATGACCTTCATAATGAGATCATCATATAGAAAGCTCTTCTTAGCCCCTTTAAACAAAGGGACTCCGAAATATATGAATGGTTTTTTTTTATGTGAGAAACCAGTCAAGATCACAAGCTTGCATATCTAAATATCTGATGCTCACCTAGGTAATATAAGACCATTCTTGTCTCGGTTCACCAACTGACCTGAAACTTCCTCATAATGTTCCAAGTAATTGAGAACCCTTTTGATCGACTTTTTCTGGCTATTGGCAAATATAATGATATTGTCCGCAAAAGTAAGATGAGAGACAATGGATATACCTCCATGTCGGTACTGAATACTAGGGTATGCTTCAAATCTCTGAGTAAGCAATCGAGAGAAGTAATCAGCAGCAATAATAAACAAGGATGGAAAGATAGGATCACCCTGTCTGAGGCCACGAGAGGATGAGAAGAAACCATATGGACGGCCATTCAAGAGCATCGAGAATCAACATTTCGAGATACACCATTTGATCCTGTCAATCACAACTGATCAAAGCCAAACTCTACAGAATAGAATAGATGAATTCCCAATCCATACAATCATAAGCTTTAGCCATGTCAAACTTTAGCATAGCATTCTCTCCATGCACTCTATCATCCAACGTATGAAGAAGCTCCTGAGTCAACAAGATATTATCCCCAATGAGTCGACCGGGGACAAAACCACTCTACAGAGGAAAGAGGACAGGAGGCAGTAACGAACTCAATCGGGTGTTCAACAACTTAGTGATAAACTTATTGAACATCGTGCATAGGCTGATAGGTTTAAAATATGTCCATCTACAAGCATTCTCTTGCTTCGGGAGCAAAACAATAAACGTAGTAGCAAATCCTTACGGCAAGTGACCGACCTCAAAAAAATCGATAATAGCACAAAAAAATCATCCTGAATAATATCCCAACAGTTCTTATAAAACAAGAATGAAAATCCATCAGGGCAGGCCATACTGTGAGCATCAATACTGAAGTAGCCTCCCGCAACTCATCAATTTAGGATAGGCGGTTCAGTACCATATTATCTACCTCTGTCAGCACCCTCAGTATGATATCAGGACGAATGGGATCTAAAGACTGTGAGTGAGAAAATAATAAGTCCTAAAAAATGAGATCACCGAGCTCTGAATGTCAGCTGGAATAGAGAGAACTTCCCATGTCTCATTCGTGATACTATTGATACAAGATCTAATTCATCTGTCCTATACCATAGAATGAAAGTATCGTATGTTGCAATCTTCCTCACATACCCAACGAGAACGTACCTTTTACTTCTAAAAATCCTTCTGAATAGCCAATGTTCGGTTCAAATTAGCTTGTGCATGATGAAGTAAATTACGGTGCTCCGGTGTAGGGTCAATATCGAACTCAATCTCTGGATGGTCAACTCTCATCTCACCTTCCCTCACCCGCTGGAAAACATCGTCGAGTACTTATCTATTCTACCACCGTAGCCCATGTTTGAGCCGAAAGAGCTTTTCCTAAAGTGCAGCCATCCCCATAAGATGAGTAGAAAATGACCATTTCTGAGAGACCAAGGTTGAGAAGTCATGATACTTAGTCCAGACATTAAGGAATTGGAACGGTCGAGGACTTAAATCATTATCTAAATTCCAGTGTAAAAGTAAGGGTGAGTGATCAGATGATGATCAATTCAGATACACCACAGTAAACTGTCTACAAAAATCTGCAGCAATAGAGTTAATCAAAACTCTATCCAATATCTTGCTGACCTTACCATTGGTCCAACTAAACTGAGACCCAGTAAACTCGACACATCCTCTAAACCACAATCAAGCATCATATCAGAAAAGGAAGTAGAACCACGATCACGCATACTATAACTCGTACGCTCTCCATCATGTACAATAACGTTAAAATCTCTCCCAACCAGCTAAAGATCATCCATGGAAATGGAAATGTGGTGAAGACCCACCCACAAGTCCCTCATGACTGATATCTCACAAGCAGCATAAACCGACGTCAAATAGATTGGCTAATGAGTCTTGGGTCCACAACTTTAACATGCAAGAACTGAATGTGATCTTGTAGAACAGTAATATCCGTACCAACACACCAAAAGACCCAAATCTTATTCGACTCATTATGAACTCTATAGTCAAAGCGAAAATAGCAGGGAATAAATTCAAAACTCTTCTCCAAAATGATAGGCTCCAAAATAACCAAAAGATAGACCTGATGAAACTATATAAGTTTCTTCAGGCGTCTGCGAGTAGCTACACTAGCTACACCTCTCACATTCCAGATGATGGCACTCATCTCGAAATGCATAATGAGGTATCCTACGACCGACTCTTAGTCGCTATTTTCGGAATAGAAGTATTAGTAACTTTTGAAGTCCTCTTACGACCAACTTGAAAAAAACCATCATCCTTCGTCCTGTCAATGATACCAACTAAGTCATCAGATAAAGATCTACAAAAAAGACCCTGATATTAAACTTCAATATGAAAAAAATCCTTCGGGTCTGATTGGATAGTAGATAAAGACGCATCCATATTCTGCTGACAGAGTATAGCAAGGAGAGGTATGGCTATACCAATCGAGTCATGTGGCCTCTCTAACATATCTTCCAGAAGAGGATCAAAAAATGTAGAACTACCAATCATGGGAGGACTACTGATCGTTCCCAAGGACTGAATAACTGGGTGGGTAGCTGATGTAGAGACTGGATGACCATGATGACCCACACGAATAGGAGCAACCGTCAACTGATCTGAAGCCATAAATGTATTAATTTGTGGGTCAATGGTACTAATAACAGGTGGAGCAATAAAGGTTGTAGGAGACCTATGTGTGGTAACATTTTAAGGTGTAGTAATTGTGGAGGCCGAGATAATGGATGGAATAGCGAGTTGTTGGGATGGAATTGTAGAGGATGTTGAGGAGAATATGTTGGTGCCAATGCCTGGTGTCCCGTGGCTTTGGAGGCCGGAAGTTGTCGGAAAATTTGTCCATTTTTGGTAGTATCAAGGGGCAAAAATCATCCCTTAGGTAGAGATAATTTGGGAAGGTGATGAATGGTGGTTTTTCATCCTCTCTTTCAAGGTAACTAGTTTTTGGCCCGTGCAATGCACGGGTTGTATTATTTAAAGGTAATGTTAGCGTCTTGAATGTTAAGGATTGATGGGAGATTGTATTACAAAATTTCAACACACATTTGTAAAGAAGTAAGGGTCAATCCAAAATTTGAACAAAGTGAGCAAAGTAAATAATGTATGGAAAAGGCCTCAGAGGAAAGTTCAAATTTTCAAGAGGAAAACGATGCATTTTACGACCTGGAATACAACAATGTACTTGAAAATATAATTTTGTCGGGTTTCTTTTTTCCTGAAACATAGAAATCAAGCAAAAGCTCCCTACAGACTAAATAAAAACACAGAAGTAGGTTCCAATAATTATAAAGAGAGAAAGAATCAATTAAACAAGAGATTGGTAAGACTTTCTTGTATCAATGGATGGGATATCGACGTGCCAAATGAGCCATGTGACACATCCATACAAAGTATTACGGCTGGAACATTGAATACCATTGGCAGAGTTTGTTTAAAGGCTAAGAGAGAATTTAAGCCACTCGGCTAGAAAATAGAAATATAAAAGGGACAAAAGATATATGTATAGAATTCGGAAATTATCAAAGACAAGTCTCATAATATTTAACACGACTTTCATTGAGCACATTGATTCTACATTGATCTTCAATAAAAGATTAGTCTGAGACTGATGATGAACTCTGCTAGGCATCGGGCATTGAGTAACAACCCTGAAATCGACTAGATTTACTCACTTTAAAAGACCTTAAAATGTTTTTTCACGTTAGGCTTGTGTTTGATACCCATTTTGAAAAAAAAATGAATTTTGGAATAGTGTTTGATGGAAGAATGTATGGTTGAAAAGTAATCAAAAGTTTTAAATTTGTGTGTAATATTATTTTATTTGGAGAATGTGTGGTTAAAATGAAGAAAGAGAAAAAAAATGATAATGAGAATTGATTATACCAAAATTTTGATCTAGCTCGAGTAGCCTACCCGAGGAGGAGTTGCCTCATTCACCCCAACAAGCTGTGGTCTCCTCGGGTTAATGCTCCTCGGGATCAGTCATTTTGGTCGACCACTTCCTTCGATAGGAGGGAGTGGGTCCTCACGCCAGATTTCCCTCCTAACCCAAACACCCAGGAAACTCTAGATTAACTAAATTATAACTTCCAATTACACTAGAACGACTAAAGGTCTTAGCGTTGTAGTCCTACTAGGAGTCAACCACCTACCCTTATAAATACATCACCCTCAATCATCATCAAGGTACGTTTTTACACACAATTTGTAGCATATATTCTTTATATATTCTCTTTCTGATTTAAGCATCGGAGGGGCGATGAGGACACACCTCGACGGCNCATATATTCTTTATATATTCTCTTTCTGATTTAAGCATCGGAGGGGCGATGAGGACACACCTCGACGGCTTTGTTTCAAGTATCGGAAGATCTTGTTCGTGCTCATATTCAATCGTCCAGCTCGGATTTCAACAGGTGCGAATTTTGGTAGCATCAAGAATGAATGTCAAACGGGGCCTAAATAACTTTTATGGGTAATTACTAATCTCCAATCACAACAATTGTTTAATAACAAACTATAAATGTCACGGTTTTTTGTCTCTCAAAGGAACTTAGGGGCCTCAGAATTTTTCGCTTGAAAGTTTTCACAAATCTTCTCTACCCTAATAAGTGGTATTGTATTTTGTCTACACAACAATGGAAATGTGCTCAGCATGTAATTCGAAGCGGGCTTTGTGCAACCATTCTTTGTTGGTTAGGTAGAGAAGAAATAATTATTCGTTTCAGTGAAATTTTGTAATATTAAGTTTAGAAAATGAAGTTTATCATACTCATTCTCGTTCACTTAATTATTTTTTTCTACACAACACTTCATAATATAAAAAGGGGAATATGCTCACTTGAGATGTCTCCAAGTTTTTGATAATATTTATTACCACACTTATCAAGACCCACAAGCATTGCCCCCTATGAAGTGAATTCTCATTTGCCTAAATTAATAGAAAAAAAAATGTGAAATTTCAGTTGATGGCAGCCATTATGTAATCATCTCATAAGTTGCATCTCCTTATATAAATAATAAATGGTTTGTACTTCTAAAACTTATTTTTGGATTTTGTTAAAATTGTTGAAATCTTCACCAACTTTTACATGGCCAAGTTGTGTTGCATTCTTGAATTGGGAATTGGAATAGGGCGACCTACTTTGAAACATTGGAAGAATCATTTTTCAACAAGATTGTAGTTCAATGGTCCATAAATCTAAACTAGCTTCAAAGACGTATAATTTACGCATCTTCATTCCAACAAGCTCTCTATCTCAAGTTTTCCCTTATGTCGGCCTCAACATTTCTTATGTGATGCATGCTAAATATCTAACCCGTAAGGTGTGATAAGAGGTGGTTACCAAAGTCACTGCTCACGTATCTGAGAGAAAAATAACATTGGTTAAAAATATATTTTCCTTTTTTGTCTATTCTCAACTGGAAAAAGGAAAGAGGTTAAAAAGTATTCATTCACTTACCCAACTCTTAACTGGCCATTTGTGCCCCCACCCTTCACTGTAAATAGAGGGGGATGTTTATGAGGAGGAAGTGAGTAAAAGGATGTTATTACTGAACAATGCTCGGCATACTTGCAATTGTACACACAAATAAGGTACATAAGTAATTCAAGAATACAATCATAAATATTCAAATAAATTAAATCGCCTTTCTCATCTAATTTGAAGAGAAAATATGGGGTAAAGAGGATAACCTGTCGCATGGGAAGGCTGCACACTTGGGATAATTGACATCTAAAATGAAATAAAAGATAAGACAAACTTTATTGATAAAGATAAATCAGATCCTATACTTCAAAAACTGTCATTAACTCATTTCCATTTTCATCTAATATAGTGCAGGCCTTTTCTTTAAACATTAAAGCGTGATTTTTTTCTAACAGTTACCCTACACTTATTAGATTTTGATATATCTCAGGAATATGTTTAATACCTGTTGAAGTCTTAACAGCAATCACTCCTATGCCTTTCACTTCCACAAAGTCACCATTTCACACTTTAACTCTGAATTTGTAGGCTTTATTCAGTTCTACGAAAATACTAGAATCTGCAGTCATATGATGAGTGCAACTACTATCCAATAGCCAGGTTTCAAGCTTGCTAAAGCCTTGATAGCAGAGAATAGATGCTCTTCAAGTAGTTCATCCTGATTTTCTGCCATTTTTGCTTGCTACTATGGTTGTTTTCCCCTTTTATTTTTGCACACTTTCTCAACATGATTAAATTGTTTGCAACCTCTATACTGAACTTCAGGCCTATACCAACACCATTTCGGAGAATGACCCTTTCTTTTTCAATGAGGACAAGGTGCAAACTTATCCTCTTTGTTTCCAGTTCTGCTACCTTCAGGTTCTTTCTTTTCAACCTAAGGTTTATTCACACCAAAGCTTGTTTAAGCTTTGTATTTTCCTTTTGCAAATAGGGTTCCTTATATTTGATCATCCTGGCTCATTAGCCTTCTTTGTTCAGTTGCCTGCACTGCATTCACCAATTCAGCCAAGGTTATACATGATAAGTTTCTAAAATCCTCCAATGATGATATTTTAGCTTCAAGATTTTCAGGCAGGCTTATTAAAATATTCTCTGCCACTCTCTTATTTGGTAAGTCATCTCCCAGAAGTCTGATCTGATTTACAATCTTCATCATCCTATCTGAAAATCCTTCACAGCCTCAGTGTCTTTCATCATCAAAATCTCAAACTCTCTTCTAAGATTGAGTACTTGTATTTGCCTTGTTCTTTCATTGCCTTGATATTCTTCTTTCAGAATATCCCAGGCCTTCTTTGCAGTCTTACAAGTCATGATTCTTGTGAAGATAGCATCTGACGTGACTAACTGAATGTAAGAGAGTGCCTTGAACTTTTTTGCTACATCTTCACTATACTGCTTACTCTAAGCCACTGTTGGATTTTCTCTCAAAGGAGGAGACTCAACTCCAGTATCAATTATCTCCCACAAGTCGTAGGCTTTGAAGTAAGCCTTCATCTTTGCAACCCAGAAGTTGTAATTTTCTCCAGTCAAGGTAGAGGGCAATGGCGCTGAAAAACCAGTTGAAGCCATTTTCTTTCATGTCGTTTGAATATAACTTTGCTGATGGTTTCTTTTGTCTGCTACACCCGTTCTTCTTCCCTTCTTACAGTTCCCTTTCTAAGATCAATACAACTCTGATATCATGAAAGATTATTGATTCAAAGAGATGAACTTACCGGTTTTAACACTACTTACCAGTTTTAACAATCACGTATGGTTTTATGCAAGCTTACCGTATTTGCATAACACTTATTGTATTTACTTAAAGCTCACTAGATTGTATATATCCTTACCGATTTTTATAGAGAAAGCCTCTATTTTTGAAGAAGAAGAAGAAGAAGAAGAATGGAGAAAAAGAAGCACACTAACGTTCCATTTCTTACTGAATATATAACCTTATAAAATACATGTTTTTCAACAACTTCCTACCTACTTCAATCTATCAAGTTGTCAACAAAATAGAAGACCATACTTATATAACTTACCAAAGTTAAACTACCAACAACTAAAGTACTTAAATCACATGACTTAAGATACAAAATTCAGCAACTATTTTTTACTCCAAAAAACGTGACAGCCAAAGTGACAAATCAATTTCAACAGTTCTTCTGTAAAATGACATCTCTATTAATCGCGTCTCGAAGACGCATCATTTTATTTTATCTATAAAACATCGAATCAGCTGAGATGAAATTATCAAGAAAATGAATATTCTGCATAAAATTTGGGGCAGACTAAGATCAATATGTTAGTGAGGCTGAAATCTAAACCAAAAGGTCAATGTACGGAGTGGAACAAACATAACTTATATATGATCCTTTTTATGATTAACACGTGACCAATGATGGTACTCCTAAATAAGGTAATGATAATTGATAAACAACACTGCACACGTTTTCTAACTTCTATTTTTATAAAATGACTTCCTTTCAAAAAAAAAAAAAAATTAAGTTATACCTACGGAAATAATATGTATCAGGAACATGATTTTATATAGTTATGTAATTATCCACCAACAGAAATGAATATGACGCGTGTTTGCATAAAGTGGAAAAAAGCCCAAATTCAAAATGCAATTCTGGAGTATATATTCCACATCATTAAAGGGATCCTCTTCTACAGGCCTCCCAACGTATAGATTTTTTTTTGGTAGTCATATTGGAATCATCGGTTGGAGAATCTAAAGAAAAATTATTATTATTATTATTATTATTATTATTATTATTATTATTATTATTATGTTTTAACCAATGAATTACTTATGAAATTTTGCCAAAGGAATTATTTCACAATGATAGTTTAATTTCCTCATTTACAAAATAATGAAAAATGTTGTTAGTAATTAGTCATCGATAAAAATAGCAAAGAAAATTTGTCGTCTGTAAGTTTCCATCTCTAATGCCGCACATCCTAGTAGTGAGATGATGGAAAACAATTTATTACCCTAGCTAATTGTGTTTCGGGTCTCAAAGGCTTATTAATTGTGGTGTCCATATCATCTAGTCGGCAAAGTACGATCGACTAATACTTATTTTGATTGTTAAATATTGTGGCGTCATATTGCTCGCCAAGTTTTTGCCCAAACATAAGATATTAACCAAATCCTTTCATCTAGTAAGCAAATATATATATATATATATATACACACACGTGGACTAATAATTATTTTGGTTAGTAAATGTAGTGACACCATATCCACGCTAAAGATTTTGGCCAAAACATAAGATCTTCACCTATCCCTTTCATCTAGTGTTCCAATATGTCTCGTCTAGGCCGATAAATCATTATTTTGATTGGTCTCAAAATAAGATATTCATCGATCACCTTCATCAGTTGACAAATATATCTCATCTAGATGACTAATGATTGATTTGGTCGAGAAATATTGTATTAGTGGTTAATTTGGGTCGAGAAAAATATTGGTCGGCAAAGACGATTTTCATTGACTATTTTTATTGGGTCGAAAAAATTGATCGATAAAGATATGGCAACTAAATATTTTTAATAGTCAATAGAAGAGCGTTTTTACCAACTACTTCTTGGTTGGTTAAAAAAATCTTACCGAGAAAGCTATAGTTTCTAGTGTATTAACCGTTTATAAAGAATTTTTAAATTATATATATGACGTGTAGGAAAATTAGTATATGACATTTTACTATAAGTTAATAAGCATGATTAAGGGCCCGTTCGGTAGGGATTAAAATCATATTAAAATTGAAAAACTAGCCGATATTGTTGACTTTTATTAGACAAGTGAGACTCAATAACGGTCATATCTTTAATTT
>CAIGRH010184216.1:0-17085 GCA_903798295.1 Fraxinus nigra
CACAAGAAAATTGGTCTCAATCCGCCCCTGATGAAATATATAGTTGAAAAGTTATGGATCCTTTAAAATATGTTGTTAAAATTAACTATTGACTTTGATTTTAATAAAGATCTATATTATAATTTTTATCAAACACGACCAAATTTATAATGACCGACAAAATTTGGCAGTAATGACATTTTTTAAAATGTTGAAAGGAATTAATGCTTATATGCTCTGGTACGTTACTCTTGGGGTTCAAGTACTTTTTAGATAGATGCGTTTCATCATATTTGCCAGGCTTTAAAGCTACTTTTTAACTGTATTTCTCGGTAGTATGTATCTGGAAATTTTGAAAAAAAAAAAAAAATAAAGGCATCCTTTTTCGGCTATATAGAAGTAGCATAATATAATGATTAACATTAATAACTCCAAGAAACCCTCTATCTTCCTCCTAATAGCAAGTCATCAATAGTGGACTTCATCTCCATCCTTGATCATCCTAAAATGGAGTTGCAAAAGGCAGGTGGACTCAGCTTCATTTTCTTGAGTCATTATTTTCAAATGAAGGCCATATAGAAAATTTTAAAAACCTCAAGCGTCACATGCTTAATTTCTAGGTTTGAAGGGATCCAATGCATAACTACCGACTCCTAGAACTATGCCATAGAGTCGAGTCAAGGGCCCTTAGTCATTATTTTCATTTAACTTATCATTTAGAGCCATCTAGACTGTATTTGTAAACATACTGGGGATGAATAACATTATTCAGAAAAATATTCGCGAGGACCAAAAACATTGGGTTATAAGAATTTAGACCACCTACATAAAATGAAGAAATAGTTAATATTCTAATGTTTTGAACATTTTTACATGTTTTATTTGTCTCTCAGTTCAACTACACACTAAACATGGACCTAATTCTCCAAAGTCGTTTGAACCACACCCTAAAAAATACAAAAACATAACAAGTAAACTAGAAAGATGTCACTTAAGTCACTGTTTGTCTCTATAAAAGATGAACAAAAGGTATCTAAGAAAAGAAACGAGTGACAGTTCCAAATTTATGGTACAACAGCCAAAATGAAAAGCCTGTTGCTACATCTTAAATTAGTGTTTGGTGTTTATGTTGCTGAAAACAGTTTGTATGTATCTTTATCATATGTTGTTTTCGAGGGCCCTTTAGTTAATAAACTTGTTCTTCTCTTTTTAACTACATGTTGCATATGGTAGTTGCATCAGCTCACAAGACATTTAGGGCTTGTATGGAGAAGATTTTCAAAATCAAATTTTGACCCTTTTTTGTCAACTGGGACCCACATGTGAGAGATTTGGACAAGAAAAGTGGCTGGAAATTGTTGGAAATAGTGGCCAACGGTAGGAAAATGATTGCCCAACGGTAGGAATTTTACTATTAAGCATTTCCAGACAGGCGCTTAAGCTCAGTTTGTTGGTTCGCTATCGTAAATAGATACATTCGTAGAAGTGGAGGTAGCACAAATTGAGAGAATGACGATGTTAGTGGTCTATGCATGTCTTGGATAGAAGGAGACATTGTTCATAAGAAGTATATGAACAATCTTAGTAGAAAATATTAAAAGAGGACAGAAGATCAAAACCAACATGATTTATCATGATATTTAAAGATCTAGTTGCTTTGGATACTGTAAAGAAATGAATGGGATGAAATCCCAAGAAGAATTCGTATAGCTTAACTTAATTTTTCTCATATAGAGATGACCGGGTGTATACAGTCATTTTCTTCGAATTTTATGTTTTCTTCTTACTCACATAATTAAATTTTTTATTTTTATTTTTATCCTTCTTCATACATTGAACTTGAGGGTCCAAATAATAATAAGGGGACTGAGTGGATGTGAAATGTCATATTGTTGCATTTATTAAACGGGTTCGTCCTGTCCTAAGAAAACATGGCATCTTTTTAATTTCGAACAAAAGACAAAGTATGTATGTCAAATTTGTACTCTATATATTTATAATACATCTTCTCTTGCTTTTATGTTCTTGCAAACGATATTGTGAGGAATTAAATGTAATATATATATAAAAATATATTATACGATTGATAAATTTATTGTGCATACTGTTCAAAAAATTATGCCAATATTTCTTGAGATGATGACTCACGACCCAAAATTTAAGCTATTAAATAGGGTCACGTCTACATTATTTAATTGGCTATACTACATGTACATACAGGTTTGACACGATGGTTTACACCCATGTGAGTTGAAAAATTTCGATGCATTAATTTTGACAACATATTTTTCAACCAATTGCCAAATTTTTTACACATAAAGAGGTGTTAATTAAAGTATACACTTTGTGCATACACGTAGTTTAATTCTTATTTAAATATTTTTCAAACATGTTTCCTTATCTATATGTAGGTGGATTCATTATACCTAAAGTACTCAGTGCTCTTTATCTCTAATTGAGCACTCCCCCAAAGGCGAACGGAGCTATCAAAGTTGTTTGGTATTGCAGGACAATCAATTGGACGACTATGGATTTAAAGATGGTAAAAAAACTCAATACTCGCAGTGCTCTCCTCAAACCAGATGAGAGTTCCACGCCTAATTAGGTATAAGGAGCGGGCACGTTACGAAGAACATGATTCCCGCCCTATTTAAAGTTTATTTCAAGATATAAGGTTTTTTTATCATCTATAAAGAAAATAATCATCAATTTTTATTGACTAGGGTAGGGGATCCCCGTTTTGCCCCCATCTCATCTTAACTAGGTATGGGGGCAAGGGCAAGGACAATGAGACAAAAATATTCGATAGGGCGAGGGACAGAATGGCTGTCCCTGATCCCGACCGGTTTGGTTCCGTTGTCATCTCTAGGTGGATTCAATTAAAACAAAATCTTTTAAAAAAACAAAAAACAAAAAACTTGAAAAGGAGGAGGTTTGGAGTGGTACAGAGCAAAGCCATGGGACACGGAAATCTATGCAGCAAGGAAAATAGTGGGTCCCATGGATGTTTCTTGTCGTTAAATGATGAAGACTCCCGGAACTTCAGCTAAGAAAAAATGAATATGCAAGTAAAACGATTTGAAAGAAACCCCTGGGGTGGGATTGGTGGTGGAAGTTGGGTGGGTTTTAAAAAAAAATTAACTTTTTTTTTTTTTTGCAATAATGTTACACTCCTATATTTCGTGCCTGTCTTTAATGATGATCTCATATGTGAGAAATCAATGAACATGATAGGTTCACTATTATTTACTACATTCATATTTTCTTTTTTTTTTCTTGTGTATGCTTAAACAGCATGTTTTCTCAACCTTTTTTAATCACATATTGTTTAAATAAGTACATAAAAATATGATTTTAAGCAGAACTTAACATTCGTTCGTCACATGTTCAGATCAAATACTCCCATGCCTGTGTATGCTAACACTATAGAACATAAAATTTTTATATCGTTATGGAACACAAATTCGGATATGGTGACAAATATGGTAAGAAAAGACTACGATTGTTAAGGAAATATTGTAATTATAAATCTTAAACTTCACCTCCAAGTTGATAAACTGTGTTAGAGAGTACTAGACAAGATTGAAGATAAAAAAAAATAGTTCACATTTTGTACATTATATTAGTTGTGCATTAGTATTTCGCATTAAAAATGCTCTAAGAGTTTGTTCAATACACTGGAACAAAATATCTGACATTCTTTAATTTGCTATCTACCAATGGAAAAAGTCTATCAATTAATGGCGTGCACAAAGATTTCATTTTGTAATTCACCCGTCCATGTTTTTGTGTGCAATTTCTGAGAGAAATAGGAGAGGGTGGTGGTGGCTGGTGGTTGGGCGTGGTAAATGTGAAGGTATGATTGGTGATATTGCTATCTTGAAACTATATACACGTGTGTATATATATTAATAGTAATTCAACGTGTGACTACATTATTTTCTAATTTTTTTTTTAAATATATAGAACGATTGATGAAATACAACGTTACAATATAATTTAATCCTCGTTTGAAATTAAAAAAAATTGTTTTATCTGATGTCATTAAACTTGTTAAATTCGTTGATAAGAAATTGATTACCGTCAATCATCTGAATATCAAACATCCAAAAGTCTTCATCACCAACCAAACCAAAACCATTTCTTGTTCCATCCGATGTACTGATTTTAGGAATTGTTGAGGTCATCCATAAGAAATTCGTGGTTGTCAATAATATATACACAAAATATTTCAAGGGAGCTCTTCCATCTCAAAATCATGGTTAGTTTGATTTGAAATGTGAAATATCAATTTCGAGTACCGTGGTGAAGAATTTTCACAAGAAACTCTTTCTCTTTGGTGCAGAACGCACTCCCATGCAATGCAATTACTGCAAACAACGCACCCTGCATCTGCATGCTGACAGAGATAGAAATAATGAGAGAGAGTTGATGATGTATTAAACGTGTATTTATATTATATTATATGAGGGCACGGAGATGCCGTGTCTGCGCATTGAAAGCCACCTTTCTTGAAACCTCCACCTCACAGACACAACTTGCAGACTTTGCTCAGTGCTAGTTATGATCTCTCTCTCTCTCTCCCCGCATGTTTTCGCTTTTTAAAGGCTTTGGATTTTGTCGTTTTCAATTTAAAAGCGGCCAACATAGTTGTGTTAATTTTCTAAATATTTTTCTTATTTTTAAGAAAAATATGATCACATGATCAAAAGTTTAAAAATATTTTCCATGAAATTGAAAATAGTCATAATTTTAGTAAGAAATTAAATGTCTCTTCATTTCAAAGTAAAATCAATATCTTAAATTTCTTAATCGATGATGAGAAACAATATCAACCTCACATTCTATATATTAGAAATGGTTAATTATGGGTAAACGAGTTTTAATCAATCTGTGAATTTTGTGTGGTTGGAAAAATTTAAATAGGCGATTATTTGTAAAACTGTTTGTCATGCATAAACTAGTAAGATCTCATTCATTCAAATTTGAAAAAAATAATGTGGATTTTCTTGAAAAAATTTATAAATGTTTTACATAATAATTTGAATATATTTAAGGTTCAAACTGAAAATTCAAGACCCTAAGCAGCTATTAACCATTCCGAAATGTCATCGAACTACCTTGATTAAGGGCGTGAGTGACGTAGCTTTTAATAAAAGTTTTACCAAATTTTAATAAAAGTTAACAGAATGTGTGATGGGTACTATGAAATGTACGATTGAAATTAAAATTTGATAACTTTTAGCACAAATTTATCTAACAAGATGTAAACCTAAAAATCTATATTTAAGCCGTCAAACGAACAATAGAATGGAAAATAAGGAATAACCACTAGTCTGGATATAGTTGCTTTGGAGCGGTGTTAGTGTTAAGATTGTAGTTGTTGAATGTGTCCAAACAATGTCATGTCTACTTATTTAAGCTCGCAAAATTCATTTAGAGTAAAAATGTAAGGTCCCAGGTAGTGCCTAAGGACTAGTTGCTTAATTGATACTAGGATTCAACTTAAGTCTCCCATATGATGGAGGTCTTGGGTTCGAATCCTGGGGACGCGTCAGAAAGCAGTGAGGGATAAAATGAACATATGCTCTCCCAAAGCGGACAATACGTAAAATATGATAACGACTACTCCGCANGCGGTGTTAGTGTTAAGATTGTAGTTGTTGAATGTGTCCAAACAATGTCATGTCTACTTATTTAAGCTCGCAAAATTCATTTAGAGTAAAAATGTAAGGTCCCAGGTAGTGCCTAAGGACTAGTTGCTTAATTGATACTAGGATTCAACTTAAGTCTCCCATATGATGGAGGTCTTAGGTGCGAATCCTGGGGACGCGTCAGAAACCCGTGAAGGGTAAGATGGACCTATATTTTTTAAAAGGGGACAGTACGTATGATATGATAACAACTGCGGCGTAAAGTCGGGTCGTTACAAAAAATAAGAAAAAAAAAAAAAGGTACCACAAACATGCATGCTTCACAAATTTAGGGCATCTTCTTGAGTTTTGCCGATTTTGATTTAACCTTTAAGGTCTAGCAGGTTGAATTGACATTGATTTAATACAAATTGAAAGAGTTGTAGCGGACAGCAAATGGGCATTGAAATGTCTTGTCTCATGTCATTTCAAATATATATTACCTTGTTGAATTCATTCATGAAAATTTTATTATATTCTTTAAATTTTTTCATGAAGAGCATCAAGGATCGATACATACTTGAAAAGACTGAAAAATATACTGTTACTTTGTAGGGACAAAAAACAAAAATACATTTTTTTGTAGTCATATTTCATGCTTATTGATCATTATGAGTTATCACTGTAACCCACAAAGACAATTTCAAAACCCTTTTGAGGCTATTTAATTAAGGTTTGGAACAAAGGTCGACAATACATTTATTTGGTTTTTAGTTCTGTGAAAAATAGGCATACTACTTGCTTAGATTAGTAAACTACACGAATGGCCGCTAAACTATTAGCGAAATTTCATATTGATCACTAATTTTTTGTTCCAATTGTTCATGTCCATTAGATGGCTGTGGGTCCATATGATCTTCTATTGTACAGACCACCATAAGTCCATGTCTGGAGCAACTATAGATCCGTTGCCCGTCTACAAGACTGGACAATATTTTAAATGGAAAAAAGAATGAAAATTTAGTCCTTGTTTAATCTCCATTTTTTAAATTTTATTTTTTCTTGAACTCATTTTTAATCACACATTTTATGGGATCCACAACTTTTATGAACTTTTCAATCACACATTTCATCAACTTTTATTAAAATTTACAAAAAAAAATTAATTTTTACTCAAACCAAACAAGGATTTAGTTTATTATCGTGTAATATATGGCCCTTATTTGATCTACATTCTTTTAAAAATATATTTTTCTCCCTCTTATTTTCAATCCCACATTCTTCAATAAAATAATATTATACGTAAATCTAAGATTTTTCTTTATTTTTTAATTACACAATCTCCATCGATTTACATACTATTCAAAAATACATTTTTAGACAAAAGAAATTGGGCTCAAACCGGCGCTATATAATAAACTTGCATTTACAATAAATTGTTGTCTTTATCCTAAAACTGAATACTCATCATCGTCAAGAATTCTCTTGTATAACAAAATAAATTGTTGTTAAAATCCAATTAATTTTAGATAAGCAAGCTTAATTAGCTAAGATTAAAACAAGTAAGTATATATGAAGTCCATCAATAAATAAAATGAATACATTCACTACAACTAGAAAATCAACTTTACCAAAAATCATGGTAAAGTTTTCCACAGTGGTCACGAAAAAAGTTATGGAATAACAAAATTATGACCCCATTTGTAATAAGTTTTACATAACTAGTATACGTGAAACTCTAGAATTGTTACCGTAATATCTCTCATCTCTTAATATCTTAGAGATTAGGCAGCCCATTTTACAAGGTTGATGTTTACACTCGTCGTGTGGGTGACAAGAAGTATTACCAAGACAACTACTGAAGTATAGTTGTCTTTATGTCTAATTTTGTATTCCTCGAGACGGGAAAAGCCTAATTGGTTTTCCATTTTACATCTTTGGTTGGAGGTGAGGTTGCCTCTCCCTCATAAGTATGCTGTATTTACTACGTTTTTCTCAAAAGCGTGCAAATTCTAAGATGAATAAGTAAAACGAGTCACCATCTTGCTAGCGTTTAAAAATAACATAAATTATCAAATAGCTATAAAAATAACATATATATGAAATGCATTGAACGAGTCTCCATCTCCCGCAGAGTGCATTGAAATGAGATTTTTTCTTACTACATTCTTCCTCGAGAATTTTCAAAATAGTCATCTTATAATAGTCAAAACCACTCTTAGCTTGTGTTCTTTTATCCTAGCCTAGCTACTTGTCTCCTCTTCCCTCCCTCTAATCTAGGAATTACTTGAGAGCAGTTCAAAAGTCTCTCGAACTGTTGAGTGGCAACTTAAGAGTCTCTCAGATTTGTATTGAGTGTTAGAGAAGGAATAATACAGGAAATCGAGACTGGACACATGATGTGAGACAAGAGGTAGAAGTTAGAATAACATGAATAAGCGATAAATCGATGCTTTTGTCTTTGTTTGACCTCTATTTTTTAAAATTCATTTTTAGTAATACATTTCATCAGATTCATAATTTTTATCAAATTTTCAATTGAACATTTCATCAAAACATATTTTTTTCCAAATCAAACAGGAGCTTTGTATCATCTATACATATCAATAAATATATTATTTTGCTCTTTTTTCATTGAACTTTTCAATGATGTGAGCAAAAGTATCGAATTTAAATTTTATCGATACATATTGTTTCTAAAAAAAAATTCTTTCACGTAGTGCACTGACGTCTTAAGAATATAATTGAAGTACAATGTAAATTCCCTCCATCTTCACCGTTTAAACATTTTTAATTAATTTCTCGATAACCATACAATATTGATGATTTTAACTTACTCCTTCCATCCCATTTATATAGGCCGACTTTCTTTATTTTCTCGTCCCAATTATATATTTTTTTTCTTTATTGAGAATGTTTTGTTTTATTTTGTTCATTTGTTAATATATTCTCGTTTCTTTAATATTTTCAACAAAAAATTACCATAAGTTATTGATAATTAAATAAAGATAAACTATGAAAGTTTTTGGCAAAAATTATTTTTTTAATAATATTAAATAAAATTTCTTAATTCGTATGAAAAATAAAACCAATCTATATAAATTGGGACTCAAAGAATAGTACTACTTTATATGTTTTCAAATCACGAGACAATTGATTAATGATTATTGAATACAGTAGAAGAAAAAGTTCTACTCAGAATTTTTACCGGCTTTTTAACTTTTATTATGATACCAAGTACAAAAATGTAAATATTCTTAAATTCGAGTATCTACAACGTATCTCAGTCTCATTTAATTTATATATCCATATGTCTTGCATAAACCTTCACTGCGTCTCTCTCTCTCTCCCCTTCTGGAAATAACCCTCCAAAGAATTCACATTCCTTTCCCCTTGCCCTTTCCCTGTTTACTCCAATGTCATTCTCGTGATATTTTTCCACAAATCCATTCAAAAACCCCATATGATATTAGATTTTGATGTTGATAGATTGATAGGGTTCAATCAGTTCATCCAATATTTCTTGTTATAGTTACTGCTTTTAGCCCTTCATTTTTTCTTGATCTTCCGGCGAGCAACAAACTTAGCCCCTACCCCGGATAACCACCAAGCACGCGTTGGCGCGGAGTCAGAATGACCAACTAGCATGCATGTTTGGTTAAGCTTAAAAGTTATTAATCATGTTCAGTTCGAGCTTTTACAAAAGTTACACTGTGTTCAAATTTTTAGTTCAAAAATTTGCGGTTTTTTTACAATAAGTCTTTACTTTCTTTCTGAAAAAAGAACTCTTTCTTTCTTTTTAATCAGTCGACATTTCTGTAAGGTGTCTTCAAATGGATGGTGAGAATTTATCTGACTTTTTTGAGGATTCTGAGTTTGGTATTGAATCTAACCTTGGCGGGGGTGGGGTAAACCCAGCGTCACCGGACGATATTTTCAGTATTCTTGAGGCTTTAGACGGGGTTTCAGACTTTAATCGGGAGACAGTACCAGTGAATGAAGTGGGATCATTGGTTTCTCAGAAGTCTAATGCTTCAAGTGTTTTTCAAGAATCTGAAACTGAATTTGAAGCTTCACCAAAATGCAAGAAACAGAAGGTGATTGCAACAGATTCAACGGAAGCCGCCATTGATGGACAACAAAGAATTTCTCATATAACAGTGGAAAGGAACAGAAGGAAGCAGATGAATGAGCATTTGACTGTCTTGCGTTCTTTGACGCCTTCATTTTATGTTAAAAGAGTAAGTGTCCTTTTATTCTTACGTTCTTCTAGTTTTCCTTAGGATTTTAAGCTCGATTTTTGGTACGTACATAAAAAAGAAAAAAAGAAGCTTGTTGTTTATACATTTCTATTTGGGCGAATCAAACATACCAAAAGTGAGGTAGGATTGTGCTATAGGTGTACACCAATGTTAGATTTCAAAATAAAAATTGATAGCATGTATTTTAAAATGTAAACTTTATTAAAAGGAGTAGTCCAAACTCTTAGCCAATCCGTGTGCTCATTTTTTTTGAATTTTAATCGGATAAAATTGTTTGTTGGAGTTTAATGTGCTTTGATACTATGTTAAAACTTATGGTCCATCTAAAAAAGTCAACATTATCAAGAGTAGTAGCCTCAAATCCATTCAATGTTAGATTTATCACTTAACACGCCATGCAAGATGGTGACTCATTTGATTAGATCAATATTGAAAATTCATGTAGTCGTTTTTTGAGTCTTAATTCGAATCAAATTGTTTGTTGAAATTTAATGGACTCTGATACTATGTTAACTTGGAGTTTCATTTTAAAATGTCAGCATTATTAAGAGAAGTAGTTTAAATCATTATAACTTGGTCCATGTTTTCATCTCTATATGATATGAAATTTTATCTCTTAACACACCTTTGGCATATAAGCAAAAAATGGCTTCTTTTTATCTTATTCCGGCAGTATGCTTCTTTCTTGCAATCAAGAGCGACACTCCGGAAATAAGCAACCTTCTTAGAATGACCAAAGCCAAGTAAGAACTTCAAATTATTCATATTGCAATATTTGAAGTCACTATTATCCTTCGGAGGGACCTTTGGCACGCAGTACCAAATGGAATTAGCTAGTATATACAATGTACTGACTTTTTATTTTATTTTATAATATTATCTAGCACTAATGAGTCTGCCTATAAAACACGCTCTAACTGTATTTCTAACACACACATCTACTTCTGAGTAGGTTGATCAAGCGTCGATAATCGGAGGAGTCGTCGATTACATCACTGAATTACAGCAAGTTCTACAATCCCTAGAAGTCAAGAAACAAAGAAAAGCTTACACGGAAGTTTTAAGTCCTCGTTTGGTTTCAAGTCCAAGACCCTCACTCCTTAGTCCAAGAAAGCCTCCATTGAGCCCCAGATTAAACCTACCCTTAAGCCCAAAAACCCCACAGCCAAACAGTCCCTACAAAACCTGGCTACATTCACCAACCAATTCTTCTTCCACTTCCTCCATCAATGACAGTGTTAATGAACTCGTTGCAAATTCAAAATCTGCAATTGCTGACGTGGATGTCAAATTTTCTTGTCCTAATGTACTGCTCAAGACTGTTTCTCCAAAACTTCAAGGCCAAACAGCGAAAATAATTTCAGCACTTGAAGAACTATCCCTGGAAATCCTCCATGTGAATGTCAGCACAGTTGGGGACACGATGAGAAATTCTTTCACTATTAAGGTAATTAAAAATAAGCAGAAATGCAACTTATTTTCATCTTCTTGTGTTATTTTTAGTTCAAGAGATCAAATATTAGGACAATATTATCCAGGTAAGAACCCTAGTCCGCACTTTTTGAACTAGTTCATCTAAAGCTAAGTTAATGAAGTCCCTGTTTAGCCCCAATTTTAAAAATTCATTTTTCGTCAAAATTATTTTCAATTACACATTTCATGAGATTTACAACTTTTTAACCACACATTTTATCAATATAATCAATATATACTAAAAATTTGATTCTTAGCTAAAACAAATCAGGGCTAAAATTAGAGTTCAGCACACCACCCTATGTGTAAATCGGATTCATTTTTTCATCAAAGCTTTGGAGACATTTATAGTCCTCTTCAATACATCCCTTGCATAATGGTGAATTCATTATTTTCATGATAAAAGTATGATATATGCATAATTTCAATAAATGGGTAAAACATTAAGAGTCTGATTGGTGGGATTAAAATTATGAATTAATCTAAGTCAAAGTTAACAATAAATTTCAATCACATATTTCATGAAATTCAAATTTTTCAACAACATATTTTATCAATTTTTATCAAAATAGACTAAATTTGTTTTTTATCCTTAACAAACAAGGGCTTGTTGAACATGGGAGATTCGTCCATTTAAGAATTGTTTAATGTAAAAGATTTTATGGTCAGGAAAGAAAATTGAAGTAGTGACATGTGTTACTGGACTTTCCTAAATGAAACTTAACTATTTCATATATACTCTTGGAAAGAACATTTTTCACGGAAAACTAGGACATATTTTTTTTTCCTTAATAGTAATCACCATTATTATTTTCCACAAATTTATTTCTTCTTGTTTTATATATATAATTGAATAAAGTGTTAATTTATATTGAATCGAAGCTAATGACTGAATATGTCTCCCTTTGTAGATTGGAATTGAATGCCAACTTAGTGCAGAGGAGCTCGCTCAGCGAATTCAGCAAACATTCTGCTAAGTTCACCAATACTTGTTTCCAATGTGCTTTGTTCAGTACGCTGAGTTAGAGACGATCAGTTAAACAAATTTTTAACTTCTCTTGTTCTTTAACATTGTCCCACACTACAATTTTCCGAACATGCGTGTTTACCACGGCCGGATCCCATTTCTTTCTCTCGCTCTCATTCACACACACACAAACGCACACACCGATTTCGAAGAAATAAAAGCAAAGGTGGGAAAGCATCAACCACCATTGTTGTTACTGATGTAGCTTTTTATAAGTCATGACTAGGGATGACAAAATGGCTCGTCGGCTCGAACTCCCATGGCTTGGCCTGAGAAAGCTCGAGTCGAGCGGCTCGTGGCTCGAAACCACCGAGCCCCATTTTGGGGGCAAAGGCTCGAGCTCGAGCCAACCCGTGGCTCAACCCGGGGCCATTCTCGGCCCGGAAGAGCCGAGCCTGTAAAAAAAAATTAAAAGTAGGTGCCTGCACGTTTTATATAAAGAAGAAAAAAATCGATTTGACTTGACTCGACCCTTTAAGATTCGAGCCGAATGGTCGAGTCGAGCCTCAATTTTTTGATCGAGCTTTTACTTGACTCTGGCCAAAAAAAGCTCAAGCCTTTTTTGCTTGAGCCGAGCCCGAGTTTCTGCTCGTGACTCGGCTCGTTGACCAAGCTAGTCATGACTAGTTTTTAAAATTCTTTAGTAACATTACTCTACTTTGAAATCGATCTCGACATTCATCTGAAAAAGTAAAGGATCAAATTTCCACTTGTGAGTAAAAACATTAAAGAAATAAAGAAAAACAATGATTTGAGGGTCAATAGATTTGGTTCTTATAACATTGATATAAACATGTAAGTAAAATCAAATAATCTCAAAACAAAATTATTTGAGGTGAACAAGGAGTGTGCAGGGCGTGGGATATGTTGAAAATCGGGCCAAATAATTAAAGATAAAAATAATATGAGTAATATAAAAATAATGAATTAAAAAAACAAAATTTACGTGAAAACTCAAATCAATAGTAAAGGAGTACATGTGTTCTCACTGGACCAAACTAATAAGTTGAACAATTGATCAATTTCAATATGTGTTGTATACCACATATTTATAATTAAGGAATTCCTAACATACCATGAGAACTAATATATGAAGAGTTTAATAAAGGTGAAATCTCAATACAATGGGTAAAATCAATAATGGAGAATTCGTAATGAAATATGAGTCAAATTCACCTTAAATTCCTTCAAGACATCTTCAAATCTACTATCAACTCCCAATACTCATCCAACGGTATTTCCAATCAAATTCTCAACAAAAATTCGGGTTACAATTACTTAACTCTAACAAACACCACATTGACTCAAATTTCATTGCAAGGAATAAAACTTAACTTTTCAACTAAAAAAAAATCTCTAAACAAAACACTCCACCAAATTATTCTTCCACTTCCACCATGCCCCCATCCGAGCATACTTAGAAATTGTAAACAAATTCCAAACCCTACTTACCATCATAATTGCCTTGTACGCTAAACCTGCTTGAATCATCCTATCATCACTGCTCCAATCGAATCACCAAACTTGTTTGAATCACCACAAACAACACCAACTCTACTTGAGTTGCTAAACCTGCTCGAATCAACACGAGTACCATGATCAACAAGATCACAACTAGCGCCACTTGAGCTACACAAAGATTCCCCAATATTATCGTTTGAATCACCACAAACAACCCGATCACAACCAACTCTACTCAAATTATTGCTTATTGAAACCATAATCTATAGTTGCATCCAAATTGATCTTTGAAACTTCCAAGATATATAACAGAAAATCTTGTTGCGATCCAAAAGCGAAATCTTAAATCTCATTGTTGTTATCCCTAAAACAATTGATCTTGTTAAAACCTCGCTTTAATAACCAATTTGGACCTCCCAAGAAATCATCGTAAAACATTTGCTCTGATACCACATGTTGAAAACAAACAAGATACTAGAATCGTTCTGATAATACTTCGTTGAGAAATCGGGCTAAATATTTTAAGATAAAAATAATTGATCACAAAGAAAAAAAAGTTTACGTGGAAATCCAAATATGGGAATACCATGAACAAAAGCAGGGAATTAACTATAATCAATAGTAAAGGAGTACAATGAATCTCCCTAGACAAAACTAATAAGTTGAACCGTTGGTCAATTCCAATATGTATTATACACCACATATTTATAACCAAAGAATCCCTAACATATTAGGAGAATTAATACATGAGGAATTTAATATAAGTGAAGTCCTAATACAATGGGTAAAACCAATAATGGAGAATATGGGATGAAATGTGAATAAAATTCACCTTGAACTCCTTCAAGACATCTCCTAGTCTACTACCAACTCTCAATACTACCCTAATAGTATTTCCAATCAAATACTCTACAAGAAATTCAGACCACAACTCAATTCTAACAGGGTCCTAGGCCTGCTGGGCCACAACTCATTAAACATGCAACATAAACCAGGACGTTAAGTTTGAAAGTATCTGGAAGTGCTAAGAATATATGCCCCATTTTTGGGCCAAAATGCATTTTGAAAGTGCGTTTTGTTAGAAAATGTGTGGTTAAAAAATAAATAAATTAGATTTACGTGTAAAATTATTTTATGGGAGAATGTATAGTTGAAAATAAATTTTGAAAAGCAAAATAAGTTTTTGTAAAAATGGGTGGGGGGCAAAGATAAGCTAAGTATATAACTTTTCTCCATCTTCACAATTTACACTTAGAAATTATTATCAATCCGTACAGATTTAAAAGAAATTTTTGAAACGTAGTGGTGGCAAACGAGCCGAGTCGACTCGCCAAAAAGACGAGCCCGAGCACGAGCAGAGCCCGTTGGCTCGCCGTAATTTTTTTTTTTTCCTTCCCTCTTTAAAGGCTTATTACCTTTAAATTTTTTTTTTTTTTTTGGCGAGCCGAAGCTCGGCTCGTCTTGGGTGAGCTCGGGCACGAGCCGAGCTCGCACGAGTATGAACCGAGCCGGCTCGGCTCGGCTCGGCTCGGTCCATTGACATCTCTATTGAAACGTAATTATTTAGTGTTCATTTGGTAAATTTATAAATGGTTTATAAAGAGAAATAATAATGAATACAATAAAATGTGGAGATAAATAATTTATAAACCAGAATAGTAGCAATTTCACAAAATGAGTGGATAATAATTAAGCCCATATTTGAGCTACATTCTCAAAAAACTCATTTTTCATCAAATNTTAAATTTTTTTTTTTTTTTTGGCGAGCCGAAGCTCGGCTCGTCTTGGGTGAGCTCGGGCACGAGCCGAGCTCGCACGAGTATGAACCGAGCCGGCTCGGCTCGGCTCGGCTCGGTCCATTGACATCTCTATTGAAACGTAATTATTTAGTGTTCATTTGGTAAATTTATAAATGGTTTATAAAGAGAAATAATAATGAATACAATAAAATGTGGAGATAAATAATTTATAAACCAGAATAGTAGCAATTTCACAAAATGAGTGGATAATAATTAAGCCCATATTTGAGCTACATTCTCAAAAAACTCATTTTTCATCAAATTTAATTTCTATTACATTCTCTCAATAAAATAATTTGCATATAAATTCAAAACTTTTTTTGTTTTTTCTACTTTTTAACCACATTCTCTAAAAAATCACTATTAAAAAAGAGAGCCCGGTATATATATATATATATATATAAAGACAATTATATTATATTTTTAATCTTATGTTAATTTACGTAAATAGACATATATAAAATTAAATAAAAATATATCGTTCTAAATTCTTCCACAAATATTTATTTTCATTAAACTCTTTTAGACATTTTTATATTATTTTGGAATTTTTGTTTTAACTAAAATCCCAATAATCATAAAATTTGAAGCAAAAACATACGTCGTCAACATCATGAAAATGCACTGTAGAATCCTAAAATCCATTGATCAAATTCCTCAAGATTTTACAAAAAAATGTAATAACTGATACAAAAATGTTCTATAAGAAGAGTTTAGTGCACATAATCCAACATTGCAACATTTATGTAAATGCATTTGTTATAGAGGTTTTGTTATGTGGACACTGACACCCTGGCGTGCCGTCCTCCTCACAATGTGGGGTTCATGATTTTTTTATTGGTTGTGAACTGCTCTCAATTGTGAGGGGTGTAGCCCCGGTGTAGGGATGTCAATGTGGCTCGTTGGCTTGAATGACCCGTGACTTGGCCTAGGAAAAGTCTGAGGCCGCCCATGACGAGTTGAGCCTAAAAAAAGTAATCTATAAAACTTAAAAAAAAAAGTTTGGAAAAATTTTAAAAATATTAAAAAAAATCGAGCTGGCTCAACTCACTAAGGCCTGAGCCGAAAGCTCAGGTCAAGTCTAAATATTTTGGCTGAGCAAAAGCTCGGCTCTGTTCGGACAAAAAAATGTTTGAACCATTTTTATCTCGAGTTTTAGTTCGTAGTTCGACTCGTTGACATTCTTATCCCGAATTCCCTATATATAAATAGCAAAACCCTTATTATAGGGGAGACGAGAGAGAGAAAGAGATAACTTGTTTGCTGGGAACATAAAGAGGATGGTAGTGGTGATTGTACAAGCAATAGGAGTTTGTCAATTTGAATTTTTAATATAGTGATTTTTTATAATTTCAAAATGGGTAATTGAAGCAAAACGTCCCTACTTATGACGAGTTTTGTGGAAAACGTCCCTCCCTTTCGTTTTTTGACGCAAAACGTCCTTACCTTTC
>CAIGRH010184325.1:0-13771 GCA_903798295.1 Fraxinus nigra
CCTTATTTTATGTTAATACACATGAAAAAGAAAGTTTTTAATCAATTAAATTGATGCACGCAAGGTTTGCTCAAGAAGAATGTGAAAAATGACATTTTGTCACTTTTTTATGAAAAAAGTGATATTCTGTCGTAAAAAAAGTCACGATATGTTATTGGAGCAATTAACTAGATGCATACGTGTACATTTTGGGAATTTGAATGTACGAAGTCAAACCTTATTTTATATTAATACATATGAAAAAGAAAGTTTTGAATCAATTACATTGATGTATACAAGGTATTTGTTCGATGAAAATGTGAATTCTCTCACTTTTCTATGAAAAAATCGCATTCTGTCACTTTTCTCTAAAAAAAAATTACAGTATCTCATTGGAGCAATGAACTAGATGCATATATGTGCATTTTTAAAAATTTAATATATGAATTCAAACCTTATTTTATGTTAATACATATGAAAATCTACGACTTTTTCGTAGTATTTCATTGAAACAATTAATTAGATGCATACGTGTATGTTTTTTAAAATTAAATATACTAGTTGAAATCTTCTTTTAATCTTGCATCCAATTTAAATTTATTTGAATCAACTCAATTGATGCAACAAAGGTGTTGCGAATATGAGAGTGAAAAAGTGATAATATGTCACTTTTCTAAGAAAAAGTTGCAACATCTCATCGAAACAATTAACTATATATGTACACACGTGTTTTTTAAAATTAAAATATACGAATTCAAGTCATATTTAAATCTTGCATTCAAATCATGTATTTTTTTAATCAATTCAATTGATGCATCCAAGGTATTTGCGAAAATGAATGTGTGAAAAAGTGACATTATCTAAAAAAGTCGCAGTATCTTAGGGGAGCAATTAATTAGATGCATACGTGTGTTTTTGAGAATTTAAATATACGAATTCAAACCTTATTTTAATATTGCATTTAATTTATATTTATTTGAATCAACTCAATTGATACATTTAAAATTTTTGCAAAAATGAGAATGTGAAAAGTAAAAATTAGATATCTTTCTCTTTTAATTTTTGTTTTGGCGTTATTAGTTTTGGCCTATTTACGGGCTATTTTACTCGTTCGTCGAGCGGGAGTTTTTGTTATCGTTTCGAGGTATTCATGACAAATTTTGAAATACATATTTCGAGTTTAAAATCGATAAACGATGAGTTCATAATAACAAGTCAAAATTACCACAAGAAATGAAGTTAATAGTTACGGTTTATTTTGCATTCAATAATTCATGCAACATAATTTTCGACATTTAAATTTCATCCATATCATATTTATCATGGCTACATTGCAAGCTTTCTAACAGATTTTAAATCGCTCAAAATGGATAACCATAGCAGAAATTATAGTATCAAACGAAAACTTTTTAATAATAAAAAAATTTTAAAAGTGAAAATATCATATGGGAGGTGTCATCATATGGTTAGTCTTTGGAATGATTTTGCCAACTTTCGATTGTTTTATAAATTTAGTGGACGTAATAATTACGGTTATTAAAATTTTAATTTAGTTTAAGTGTATTAAGCAATTTCTTTTTCTCTTTAGAGTACTGTATCTAATTTTCTCTTAGATATTTCTCTAGAGAAATTTCAAATCTAATAGATTAAGTATGATCCATTTCAGAATTAAAGAAACAAAATTTATTATTTCAAAAATTAGATATTAATTAAATTTATTTTACAAAATAATTAATTAAAAATATATTTTATTAATTAAATATAGTAAGGTCACAATTCTATACTATTTGTCACAAATTATCAAATTAATTGGTCAAAAATTATTTCACTATCATAAATCAAAAAAATTATAGGTTACAATTCATTTATCAGTCACACATCAAAAAAATTATAAGTAGCAATAGAATTTATTAAGGTCGCAATTTTATACAATTTGGTCATAAATTCTTGAATTAATTGACAAAAAATATTTATCGATCACAAATAAAAGAACTTATATATCACAATTTATTTATCGATCACAAATAACAAACTTTATAAGTCACAACTCAAATTTTTAGGTAACATGTTATTTTTTAGTTACAAGATATCCAAATTAATGGTCACAATCTTAAATAATTGGTCACAAACTCTCTTAATCCCACTACCTACCTCGATCCACCTTGGCACCACCACCTCAACAACTACCATTTTTAGTTTCAAAATCATCGTCATTACCTCACCACCACAACTACCACCATAGGGGTGGCAAACGAGCCGAGCTGCTCGGCTCGTGGCTTGCCTTTTTTGAATTTTTTTTTATTTTTTTTACTATCCTTCTCTAAAAAAGACGAGCCGCTCGTCAAAAACGAGCCGAGCCTACCAAGCCTACCTGCTGGCTCGTGCTTGATTTTTGATAAGCCTGAGCAGCTCGTAGGTCGCTACAGTACGAGCCAAGCCGCCACGACACCACCACCAACAATATCCAACAAATCGCCGCGTCACCCAAGAAACCAACAAATCAAATCTACAACAAAAACTGCACAACCACTGAGACCGCGACAACCACAACCAGCGACCACCACTGACACTATGACGATCACCACAAAAAAAAACCACCCAAAAAATAATCAGTATTACCACAACCTCATGAAATCGCCACCACCTCGCGATGTTACCATACGCCACTATGCGACACAATTTTCCCATGTTACGTCGATCATCATTGTAGTAAATCCCGAATCCCGTCAATTTTCCCCACAAATTTTTCAAAATCACAGTATTATCGATGCTGTGAGTCGTTGTGTGGCCTCCGACGATCTGTCATTTCCCCACAAATTTCCACAGGTCCTGACTTGACATCATCGACACTATGAGTCGATGCGTTGCCGGAGGTGTGCGACGATCTATTTCTGTGTTCCCCATCTCATATGTTTCTCTTGATCTGTTTGATGTATTGTTCATGGTTGACGTGAAGATGGTGAATTTGTGGTGATGATGGCATCGGAAGAGGTGGAGGCGACAGTCTCATATGTGGGTTTGGAGATTTTTTTGTGGGTGTGTTTGTTATAGTGAAGCAGTGGTGGTGCCAACGTAGTGGTGCCAACATTTTTGTGGTGGTGGTGGCGATAGATGGCTAGTGGGATGGAAAAAGAAGAGAGAAAATGGAGAGGATAAAATAATTACGGTTTTGGTGTGTATGGTTAGGAAGAATGAATATGTATATTTAAATTTGTAATATAATTATTAAAATTTTAATCATCGTTTGATTTTTGAAATAAAAACTTGTAAATCTAAATTTTAAAATGGAAAGTTTAAAATTCAAAATTCAAAACTATTTCTTATTAAGCCCAAACCCAAATTCAAAAGTGATACATTAGCCCAAATACATCTAAAAGTCCCCATACCCACCCCCTTCTTTCTTTTGCGTTCTAAGTAAGATTAATACACAATATGTCGAACACTTTTTGAATTTGAAATATCAGTATAATTCTATTGGAATCCTCACAATGCGTATGATGAGCAAAAGTTGGACACTCTACGTCTCTGAACGAGATAATTTATTTATTTATTTATTCATTTTTTTTGTCTTTTTGAGGTCAGGGTTAGAATTAATATCTCCACTTCTAATATATATATATATCCCTTATCATTAAAACAAGCCAATTATTGTCATCGATTTATCCAAAAATACAAAGAACTTGTGCAAACCTTTGTATGTGTGTTTTAGTTATAGAAGAGACAAATTAAGGTGGGATATCTTTTCCATGTTTGATTTTTTTGCATGGCTCAATTTTAAAGCAACAATTTATGTTAATCAATGAGTGGTATGAAGAGAAATTACTTGTCAAGGCCCTCATCAAGTCACCTTTTGACATTTCGTCCCCAAAATTATTTCATCAACTTTTGAACCTCTATTCTTCAATGACGTAAATCATCTGCTTTTTGCAACATAATTTTCAAGATCTACCTTTGCCAACTGCCAGAATCTCTAATTACCATTTTTTTCATCCACTCGAAAACTTCTAAAATCGGATAATATTAAATAGTAATTTCAACTCATTTAAATATTAAATAATAATCAACGAATAAGGACCTAAGCTGCTCTTTTTAACAAGGTCGACGGTTTAAGATCGAACTCCATGATTCAACTTAGACAAAAACCTTAACAAAATTAAAATTTAAATAATCCAATTCAGTACTATATACTGAATACGATATATAATTTCAAATTCTTTATTATTGTTAAACTCTTCAAAATCTGTACGCTTTTTCTCTTATAGCTTTATCGCTTTCATTTTCTTTTGAAGATTTCCTGATGTAGGACCCCCACAACAACTTAGCTCACAAGAAACCATTGAGAAAAGCTTGCGATTAAAGCAAATAAGAAGTCTTCATATTTCATTGACTACTAGTTTAGTTTCCTCTACCTTTGCCTTCCATAATGGATTAAAAAGGGCATGCACCCTTTTAATTAAAAAAAAAATGAAAAAGTAAAGAAATAAAGAGTAGAAGAAACTCAAAATTGTCTTTTTTGTACGATAAAATTAATTTCAAAACATAAGGGGCCCCTTACCCCCACAACCCCAGATGGACCAATTTCTTTATTGATAGTGGCTTTTATTGATTTTGTACAATCCCTCTATGATGTTGAATTTTCAACTATTGGGCCATAGTTAATTATTCAATATAGTCCGTGTCTTCAAAACATCTAACTACTTCCCATCCCACCCCACCCCCTTCAAAGATTCTAGCCTCGATCGGGACCTCTTGGTTCGCATGCAGTCGACGATGGGTGGAGAGCCTGGGCGGGGTTGTCCCCAATTTGGGGAATCAATCGGGTATTTTCTTTGTTGGTTTGCGATAGAGTTTGATGGAAGAATTTACGTGTTTTATGCAAATTGTAAATTTCAACTATGTGAAAACTATACGATTCCGTTTAATTAATATATGCATTGACATCAGAAAAGAGAACGAATCGAAGATTCAAGTTTTGAACACGATATTCACAAAATGGTAGGTTGAATTAAATAATATTAATCATAACTAAAAATAAAAGAGTATATACTGAAAAATTTCAATCACAACTAACCAGAAATAATCCATAACACGCCAAATTCATAATGGCTCCACATTTGTTCGTGACATAGACACACTGACACGACCACAAATTCATTATGGCACATGAATTTTATGTTCGTGTGCATTATTATTCAGTGTACGGTCTGACGAAACCGATAACGACTTATGATAAGCTGGAAAAAAATAAAAAAAAAACTTATTTAATGAGCTTTTAATTTTTTTTATTCTAGGCCCTGTTTGGTAGAGATTTTACAAAATAAATTTTATAAAAAATGATTTGATTTTTGAAAATAATTTTATTGACAGGAAACTTGTTGTTGAAAATGAGTGAAAATTTAAAAAATAAAAATAAAAATTGAAACAATGATTGTCAAAACGAATAATGAAAATTTGGACAATTCAATCGTGCGTAACAGTTTATGAAAATGAAAAGTTAGAACATTGTTCTCAATTTTTTAGTTTAGGTAATAAGTGCTTATAAATAAAGTAATGCTATACATACATATTCATTGGTGCTTACCATTAGTTTACGTGGCAATTATGTTGCATTAAATGATAAATTCATTTATATACAAATTCAAATTATCCATTTAATGTTAAGTTGGTACTCTAATACCACCGGTATTAGATAACATTATTTTTATAAATATTGGTACGGAATATCCTTTTTATGGTGCAAAATAATAAATTGGGATCCCTCATATTAATTGTGACTCACACGTTATTAACTTTTAAAAAGCAACTTTTAAGCATGATTATAAATTCAATTGACCCAATACTTATCGTGGGTCCTACTTTTTGTGGCTGAGATTAAGCGCCTGTTTGACTCTATATTAAAATTCTCATTCTTCTACTCATTTTCAACCACACATTCTTTCATAAAATAATATTTTTCGTCAAATCAAGAACTTTTCTTTCTTTTTCAACCACACATTTTCCATCAATCTACTATTTCAAAATACATTCTCACAAAAAAATGTGGGTCAAACACACCCTAAATGAATTGTAGGCCCCATGCATTATTTATGACTTATTTTATCTCTTTTTGAAAAAAATAATTTATAAACATGACTGTAAACTACCTTTTTGGATCCCATATTTTTTGTAGTTCGAATTAAACGAATTGGTCTTAATGGTCATTGAACTTTGTCAAGTATTATTATTTAATAACCGAATTTAAAAATATATCTTAATGGTCATTGAATTTCGTCAACGTTACTATTTCATATCTGAACTTATTTTTTTTTTTCACAATGATCACTTAACTATGCACCGTATTACTCATCCATCACTCAAATGGAAAATTTCGTAAGTTTCAACAAACGGCGTCTACTTGAGTGATTGATGGGTAACGCAGTGCATAGTTCAGTGATCATTGTGATACATTTTTTAAGTTTAGTTATTAAGTATTATCATACTTAACACAGTTCAACAATCATTGAGACATATTTTAAAATTCAATTATTAACTCTCTTAAATCAACCTCTATGAAAGAACAAATCAAGGAAAAGGGGAAAACGAGAAAATAGAAAATTAAAGACCTATAAATCGAATAAAAATAGAACTTTTGTTGATGTCCATTCTGAAATCAATGAATGACATTAGTTTTCAACCGAAAGTTTTACTGCCCAAATTAGCTCCGAATGATTTGCAAAGTCATTAAATCCCCGATGAGTATATTCCCTTCATCGGCAATTGTCCAAAAATACGTTTTGAGTTTTTGGATCAACTAGTAACAGTTCACCATATCTCGAATTTCGCATAAGGATTGAAAGAGAGATGATAGGAACATTGAAAGAAACTGACAGCGAAAAATTACATAAACATACAAAAATGTTCGAATTAGTGCTAAGCTAATTGATGTCAATTTGGTTTTTCATCTTTTTCCTTTCATTTTTTTAGTTTCTTCTTTCACAAATGTCAATTTGAGAGAAAGAAATCGTTATTATTACTTAATATCTGAACTTAAAAATGTATATCAATAATCACTGAACTTCAACAGATGTTACTATTTCATAATTGAACTTAAAAATATATCACAATGGTCATTGAATATGTACCGTGTTACCTATCCATCACTCAAGTCGATGCTGTTTATTGAACCTAATGAATTTTCTCACTTAAGTGATGTATGTGTAACACAATACATAATCCAATGACTATTGAAATATATTTTTAAGTTTAATTATGAAATAGTAACACTTGACGAAATTCAATAATCATTGAGATACGTTTTAAAATCCAATTAATAAGTAATAACACTTGATAAAGTACCGTAACCAACTAACCATTCAAGTAATTAATCCCACTAATTAATAATCATTGAGATACGTTTTTAAATCCAATTAATAAGTAATAACACTTGATAAAGTACCGTAACCAACTAACCATTCAAGTAATTAATCCCACTAATTTATTATGACTCCTACTTTATGGCTTTTAAAATTTTTTTTTTTTAAAACATAGCTATAAACTTGGACCCCCACACCCCCAACAAATATGTATCTGACGACTGACAGTCAACTTCTACCAGCCATTCCCACCATCCTTCTCCTACTACTCCTCTTCTACTTTTCACACACACGTAGACATAGAACACAACCACAGGTCCTTAACTACCCAATTAATACTTTAAAGAACAAACCAAACAGCCATGGAAATTGTAGACATGTCCAATCCTCCATCTTCTCATACCAAAGATTTTCTTGCCAGTCCAGCTCTCTCTCTCAGTCTTGTACCTTTTCCCCATCAGCTTTTTGTTTTTGTTCTCGATTTTTTTAGTCATGTCTGATTATATAAACTTGCTAATAATTCATTTTTCAGGCTGGGATTTTCCGGGATGGCAGAGCCACAGCGGCTACATCCGTTGAAGTGGAGGAGGGAGATGGAGAACGTGGTGGTTTTGGTGGCCGGAGAGAAGAGACCGTGGAAATAAGCAGTGAGAATTCCGGCCCTGTGAAATCGCTCTCGGACGACGATTTTGATGCAGAAGGAGAGCATGGTGATGAAGACACTCATAAAAAGAAGAAGAGAAAGAGATATCGCAGACACACTGCTCTGCAAATTAGAGTAATGGAGGCGTATGTTTTCTGCAACTCTTTTGTAAACTGAGTAGCTTTTAAATCATGTTTTTTTATACGGTTTAATCGCGTCTAATAATGCACGTCCAAAAATCTACTCGGCCTTCGACACGCCATTCGCCCCCTCACTTGCAGATCAGATTCATTGGTGTGCCAATGTATTCAGAAAAAGGGTGACTCAGAGACTTAACCATGTGATTTTTGTCTAGTTCATCACTTCATCTCGTCTAAAAATTTAAACGGATGAAGACTATACTATGAAGTTCGTAACATTCTTGGTTAAAAATTTTTATAGTTAGCATCTTTAAGACTATACTATGAAGTTGAAAGTACTTATACATACTTTGATGCATTGTTTATTTTTGGAATGGAAAAATTAGGATTGGACTCTCCAATCTTTCACATAGCGGTGAATTTTTGACTCCTCAATCTATGTAGACGTGTGAATTTGGGCACTGCATCGCAAAAACCGTTAAGTTGACGGTTAAACTGTCAATTTTTATTTTAAAAGACTACTATAACGTTATGTTACTGAAGAAAAGGTCCAGAGTGGTCATGTACGGGCTCTAAAAACATGTGATAATCAACTTTTTTAGTAGTATATGCCCATCCCAATGGAGCAGTCTTGTAATGATCTCTAGGGGTCGAACTATCGCTGTATTCAATTTTGGTAGGTGGTGGTGCTTCCGCGCTACTGATGGTTTTGGAGAGGGATTTATCTATCTTTATTTATTTCTTTTCAGTTCATTAAAAGTTCTTGTTTAGGAGGAGTAAATGGAGTTGTCAGAGAAGGAGAAAATGAGGAAAATGAGGTCGGTGGAGGTGAATGAAATGAGGGTGTCGTTGGTGAAAGTGGTGGTACTAATGGAGGTAAAGTGGAGCCAGGAAGAAGGTGGTTTTTATTTTTCTTTCCGTTATTGATTTTTTTATCTAATTCAGAATAAGGGATAAATAAAAATCGACTTTAAGTCAAATAACAGATTTCGCGACGCAAGGATCAAAATTTACATATTTACATAGATTGGGGAATCAGAACCATTTTCACAATCTCTAAAAGGTTGGAGAGTGCAGCCCTAATTTGTCTTGGAATGTATGAACTTATACGCGTGTATAAAACCTCAATTTCATACCATTTTGCAGTTTATTTAAAGAGTGTCCACATCCAGATGAGAAGCAAAGGCTAGAACTGAGCAAGCAGTTGGGGCTTCATCCTAGGCAAGTCAAATTCTGGTTTCAAAACCGCCGAACTCAAATCAAGGTATACATCTTAACGTTGACTCGCAAAATGGTGGCTCTTTTGAGAACACAAATCTTGAAATACAACTGTTGATTTGAGCTTTACATTGTTTCATGTTTAAGTGATGTGAGATCTAACCCTTTAGAAGCTATTTATCTGCAGGCTATACAGGAGCGCCATGAAAATTCTTTGTTGAAAACAGAAATGGAAAAAATTCAAGAGGAAAATAAAGTTTTAAGGGAGAACTTAAAAAAGCCTTGCTGTCCTAACTGTGGATTTGCTACTTCTAGCAAGGATGCCACTGAAGAACAACAGCTAAGAATTGAAAATGCCAGACTTAAAGAAGAGGTTTTACAGTATTAATCTTCATTATGTTGTATAGTGCAGTCAGTACTATGTACCAAACATACTTAAAATGTACATGTTCTAATATCATGAATACTTGCAGGTCGAAAAACTTAGAAATGCTATTGGTAAATGCAATTCGAAAGCTTCACCAAACAGCTCGTGCTCGTCTGGAAATGAACAAGGAATTCGTAGCTCGTTAGATTTTTACCCTGGCATTTTTGGGCTTGAAATGTCAGGGATAATGGATGCTGTGCAAAAGGCGATGGACGAGCTCAAGAAGATGGCTACTTCTGGTGAACCACTGTGGATCCGCAGCTATGAAACGGGCAGGGAAATACTTAATTATGATGCATATATGAAAGAATTCTCTACTGAAAATTTCAGCAACATGCAGCCTAAAACATGTATTGAGGCGTCAAGAGAAACTGGAATTATCTTCATAGACCTCCCAAGGTTAATACAGAGCTTTATGGATGTGGTAAGATTTTTGTTTTCTTTACTGTACAAAGGATCTATAGCCTTTCCTATTAAAGAACCGCCCACTGATATCCTTTACATATAGCAGGAATATTAGTGCTGCCTATTTCATATTTGGATTACGTAATATCCAATTGTATTAGGTCGATTTGCACTCGAGGGAATAATTGAACAATACGATTAGGCATCACACATTTCAAGGCAAATGTGGATGCACTCATGAATCAATGATCTTTCTTTTCATTTTCTCTCTCTGCAGAATCAATGGAAAGAATTGTTTCCTTGCTTGATCTCAAAGGCAGCTACAGTGTATGTTATTAGCAATGGTGAAGGTGTTAAAAGAGATGGTGCAGTTCAGTTGGTAAGATTTTTTGTTCATTTTTGCGTCAATCATCTCTGATTTGATTATTTATTTTTTTAATGCAAATTTTGAGGATCCTCCTTGAATCAGACATTGTTTATCAAGTTTCAAGAAAGTTTTGATCCTTAAACATTTCAAGTTTCTGTTTTGATTAGATGTTTGCAGAATTGCAAATACTGACTCCAATGGTGGCTACCAGAGAAGTGTATTTTGTCAGATGCTGCAAACAACTAAGTGCTGATCAGTGGGCGATTGTCGACGTCTCGATTGACAAAGTTGAAGATTATATCGATGCGTCTCTGGAAAAATGCAGGAAACGCCCGTCTGGTTGCATCATACAAGATACATCAAATGGTCACTGTAAGGTTGTACTTTAGAGATTGAAGTTTAGAAATTTCTTTTCAGTTTGTTTCGGCATCGTTTCTTATAATTACAGCATTGATATTCTCTCTATTGTTGCACGTGTTGCTGATTAAGCCCTAATCCCTTCTTACGAGTCTCAAAATAAATCGAGTGAACTTAGAAACAAATAAGGCAAACACACAGATTTATAATGGTTCACTCTTTGTACGAGGGTCACGTTCACTTGACATTGCATATTTTCACTATATTGAAGAAGAATATGAGTTTTCTTACCTAAAGCCGGCCCGTATATAGTAGGAATATTAGGGTGACCTGATATTTGTACCGAAAAATCAGTCCAAGTTGGCGCGATCCGCGGAAGAGGAGAACGTTGTATGCTATGGTTTAACGAGGCTACGTTCAATCCTATAACATGTATGTAGATTTCTTACTCTTCAACTGGTGTTTTTTCAGGTGACTTGGGTCGAACACCTGGAGTGCCAGAAAAACACGGTTCATTCCCTGTACCGCACAACCGTTAACAGTGGTCTGGCGTTTGGTGCAAAGCACTGGATTTCTACACTGCAACAACAATGTGAGAGAATTGTGTTCTTCATGGCAACAAATGTTCCCATAAAGGATTCAAGTGGTAAAGTCCACTGTTTTTTATGTTCAAATTTGTCCAATTTTAGCAGAATTTTATGTATGGAACTTTGCAGGAATTCCCACTAGTGCTGGAAGGAAAAGTATACTGAAATTGGCACAAAGAATGACTTGGAGTTTCTGCCGTGCGGTTGGTGCATCTAGCTACAATACATGGAGCAAGATTCCTAGTAAAACTGGTGATGATATAAGGGTGGCTTCTAGGAAAAATATAAACGATCCCGGAGAACCTCCCGGGGTGATCTTGTGTGCAGTTTCTTCCGTATGGTTGCCCGTCTCTCACCACATCTTATTCGACTTCTTACGAGACGAAAACCACCGTAATGAGGTTCGTAAGTTTACCTTAAGTTCCCGTTCCTTCGAGGTTAAAATGTTTCAATTCAATCATTCAATCCATATCCATTAGTTTGACTTGCAGAAGAACTAACATCTTGAATTCCTTTGTACAAATTTTAGTGGGACATCATGTCAAATGGAAGTCCAGTGCAATGCATTGTGACCTTGGCTAAAGGGCAGGACAGAGGAAATGCAGTTACTATCCAAGTGAGTCCTGTCTTCTCCTAGCAAAACAACATAGTAACTCAAACCTTAATATAAATAATTGATATATCCTAATTTGAGTTTTACATCTTGAATTCAGGCGATGAAGACAAAAATTGTTATGTCCTAATTTGAGTTTACATCTTGAATTCAGGCGATGAAGACGAAAGACCAGAATATGTGGATACTCCAAGATAGTTGCACAAATGCATACGAATCCATGGTCGTCTATGCTCCTGTGGACATCAACGGCATGCAATCTGTGATAACGGGTTGTGATTCCAGCAACATTGCTGTTTTATCTTCAGGTTTTTCTATGCTTCCTGATGGGATCGAATCTCGATCCTCGGTTATCACTTCTAAGCCAGAGGAGAAGAGCACAGAAGGAGGATCCTTGCTTACTATTGCATTTCAAATCCTAACTAGCAATTCTCCAACAGCAAAACTTTCTATGGAATCCATAGATTCAGTTAACAGCCTTATATCATGCACATTGCAGAGCATAAAGAAATTTTTGCAGTGTGAAGAATGATGACTTTGTTCTTAAACCATAGCCCATGCATAGCAGATAGAAAGTATAGGTTCAGATCATACAGTTTCAACAATCTTTCCCCTGATGGACTTTCAATTTTGTAATGTCATGGTATAAAACTCTTGTTTTAAGTACATTGTAGTGGATAAATCATTTATCAACTGTTTTTATTGATTGAAACTCGTCCTTATAACGCTTGTCTTAGCTTCTCGACTCTAAGGTCCATGCATTGAAAGATCTGTCTCACAAATCTGTGCAATCAAAGATCGTGTTGGTTGCTAGTTTAGCACATTTCGCTGTGCTTGAAATTAACTATATGTTCTTTAAGAGTACACGTTGGAGTCTAAGTTTAGAAGTAACTAGAAGTTATATTTTATTTTCATAAATATTTGGATAAATTATTTATTTATTACTTTGTGAAAAAAATATTTAACTTTAAAGGTAATTTGTATTTCCCCCCAAAAAATAGGTTTCAGTGCTATACAAGAAAGAGTCAAAATAGTGAAATACTAAAACAAGAAGGTATTTAATCAAAGGAAAAAGAAATGTTTTATCAACTAAAAAGGGGGAAATTGTACCATTGGTCCTCAACTTATTGTATCTACGGTAAATTATCATCCAACTTTCAGAAATGAGCAAATTCATCTCAATTTTTCAATTATATTTGTACAATAAATCCTTAATTATGAAAACCATCTAAATCTTTGTTGAATCATTACGTGACATTTGCATGCCAAATCTTTTAAAGTTAGGTTTCGCTTCATAATTTGAACGTGTCAAATAATTTCACAATTAGTCCTGAATTTTTGTAATTGTCTAAATTTTGTTAAATCATTACACGATCCCTGCTTGTTTAATTTTATGAAGATAAGTTCTTGTTTGGAAGAACTTTTTTTAATGGTTAAAGTCAAATATTAACTTCATTATCTACACATTTCGTGAAACTTAATACCCAAACAACTGATTATATAGTTATGGGTTTTGAGTTCCCATGAAGTCAAAATTACGTGCGACTTTTAAAGTTGGAGGATAAACTATAGAACCACTTAACATTTCTATCCAATTCAACTAAAAGTCACATGCAATCTTAACGTCTATATTTAAGGTTTTAATAAAGTGGAAATTCAAATTTACATATTTAAATAGATTGG
>CAIGRH010184337.1:0-10072 GCA_903798295.1 Fraxinus nigra
TTTTTTTTTTTTTGTTTATTTCTATGCAGTAAAAGGATGATTCTATGATCATTGATTTACAAAGAAGAAAACAATGCTGAACTTCTCAAAGAGGGCAGGCATATTTACAGAAAATGAATTATATATTTGAAGCTTCCAACCATAAAAAAAGTGTCCAAAATTTATGAGCGTCTGACCTCAACTGCAAGAACTCGGCTGATAGATGCTTCTGACTCATTCCAGTTCATCAGCGAACAAAATCCGTTTCTTCCCCCAGCTCTCCAATCAAGAAGGCCAAGAAGAACATCAACGAGGCCAACCCTACAGAAGTGATATATAATAATTATTAGCAAGTGGCAGAAAAAGGAAGTGATATTAGTCTCTTCAAGATGCTCATCTAACATAATTTTATCTGAATCAAACATATTCAACCTAAGCTTTCAGTAATCTGTCTATAACATAAGGTACCAATTGAATCAACTAATGACACAGTGTTACAGTGTTTCCTAAACAATGTGCATCCACCTCCCAATATGTGGTCAACTTATTACCAAGCCATCTAAGTCCACTCATCCAATGTTTCTAGGAAGGGAAACAGGAAAATGAGCATGAAAAATGAAAGCACAAATGAATATAAGCTCTTGAATTTTATGGGTGCAATCACTTTGTATATAACTTCTCTAGGTTATCGTCTACTTAGAAAAACAAGATATGGGGATGATAAAACTGAGATTAGAAAATTTTTAGGCACTAAACTAAGTATAGAGTTTCATGTTTAATGCACACAATATTCATATAAAGAGACTATATCATACAAATATATACTACCAGATTACATGTATTATTGTTATAAAGTTACTGTGTGTGTTTGAATATGATTGAGTGTTAATAATTGGTAAACTAAAAACATACATTAATTTTACAATTTATATCATACATTTAGAAGATGCATATAGACACAAAGACATACTTGATGTATTTAAAACTTCTTATGGCTTGGCTGCTAGCTTTTCAATAATCTAATGAAACTTCCAATTAAAATTTAAAATTTAAGTGAGTATAATCATTTCAAGTAGCAACCTCTATATTTTACTAAGCACGCTGAATCTATTTAGTACCGAAAGTGTTCAGTACAAGTGTTGAAGGCTTTTACCAAAGACCCCCTTATATACTCACTTAAGACCCTGGGCAACTAGTGCATCTCTTGCTCGATTTCCCGCAACCACGACTCGCTTCAAGGTTTCAAGAGCAAGGATACTTCCACCTTGCCAACCAATAGCTTTCATCAGAAGTGGAACCACCTGGAAGAAAGATTATCAGGATAAAATTAATTATCACAGAGTTTATCAGACAGATTTTTCTACAACACATCATATTAAAACATCCATCAAACCCAAAAGAAACCATATTGACTGATATGACAAGGGTTCCTCACTAATTTACATACCTGGGGAGTCCCTGCACTAGTTGCAGCCATAGCTTCTGCACAGGTTGTACTAGCTGCAAGTTGATGTAGCACACGTAAACAACTAAGGCGCACACGCTCCTGTGGGGTTTGCATAGTATTCTGAATTGATCCATCCTCAGCTTCATAGGTTTGATCAGAATCATTAATCTTCATATCTTCTGGCCAACAAAATGTGTAGCAGCAATTGATGAAAGATACTGATCCAGCAGTCCCTCAAGAAATTTCTTTGGATTTCTAAGCGGAAATTTGGGATCTTTCAGGAATAACCTCACGTAGATTCCCCCAACCTACACTCGAGTGAATATTTTGCAGTCAGATAACAGAATTAAAGCATTCTTGAGCACACTGAATGTTCCCTAATAATACCTGAGGCTCATCTTTCATTTCCTGTTGGCCGGATGCCTGTTCGGGGACATCCCAATCAACGACACACCCTTTCATCTGTTCACCATATAAATCGGAAACCATTGTCGCAATTTGTGCAGAGAGTGAGGCAGCCATTGCTGGTGTCCATACAAGTTCTGGAGTCTCTGTTTTTTGCTCAAGAGCACTCACAACCATTTCACCAGGACCATACCTGATGACAGACACAAGGCCATCTGGCAGAAATCTAGTAAGGGTTATTGCCACCCTAGGCCCATGCATCGGCTGCCCAACAAGCTTTCCTAATAACGAAGCAGCAGCTGCTCTTTGCAGCAAAGGAATTTCTTCTGTACAACATTATTAAGTAAGTAAAAATAGAAAAGCATTGCCCAGAATATCGGATGATTATATCTTTGTTAAATAATTTGCCCTTTTTTATTGCTATTAGTCAATTTGATCGATCGATGGAAAGATAGATTTTTTTATTTTTATTTTTTGTGTGAACCAGATCAATAATTTAAAGTGAGGAAATAAATTACAAAATAGTGTACATATAGCTGAAAACTGAGCAAAGCAGGTGGTCATAAAGAACAATAGAAAGGTGAAAAGGAAGTCAACAAAGAAAAAAGTAACGCTAGAGGGCGGACGAATGAAAAGAGAGAGAAAGAAAAAGAGAAAAGAAACAATGAAGAAAAGGAAAAGAAACCGAAAAAGGAAAGATTGTGTAAAGTGCACTGCAACCACCAAGCCCAAGGAATGATTTGTAGCAGGTTTTGTCTTCGAAAGAAACAAAAGGAGAGCAGAAAATATAAGGCGTTGGAAGTTTCCTTCGATTATCTGTCTTCTTGCCATTTAATTGATACACAGAATTCTCAAGTATTATGTTGAGCAAAGAAGGTCTGATCAAAGATTTAATTATTTTGGTTTAGTTAATTATATAAGATGACAACAGACTGAATGAGGCATCGGTCTAATTTAGGAAATGAACTGATAATTAGAGAATTTCTAAATCAATTGTATTTTTAATCACTCAAATTCTTGTTTCAATGTGTTAATTCTGTTATTTCTTGTTATAATTACTTTAAACAAATTCAATTCTTGTAAAGTAGCAATACTTGGGTTCGACCTTGTTGCTCCCAATAAATTCCATTAGATTCATGTCCTTGCAAATATAATTTAAATTTCAAAAATATATCAATGGAGAACAAAAATATTAACAGAAAATTTTACCTTGCAAAGGCAACAGAAGTTCAAGAATGTAAACCACCCCACCATGTTTGGCTGCTGCCCATGCAAGTTCCGGTGTGCTTGCCAAGGAATATAGAACTTGAAGAGCTCCTTCACGACAGCTGGGGGATGTGTGGAGCATCTGTAATAAAAGAAGCAGACTAGAACCATCTGCAACCATTGCCTCCAAGCAGCGAGCATATGTTGTCAAGTGTGTCAGAACATTCAAACAAAGTTGAGGAATGTTGCTTGCTGAAGCAACAGGAAGTGAGAAACATTCAAAAAGAGGCAATAACTTTTCCTTTGTGGAGAGCATAGAGGCTAAGTTGGGATTACTTGTCAATAAGTGCTGAAATTACAGAACAGCTACATCAGACTCCGCAATTAAATGTGTAAGAAAAAATAAAATCAGATGCATACCTGAAGAGAATTTAGAGCATATTGAAGGCTGTGAACCAATTCAAGTTCAGACTTGTCCATGATTTTCATATCAATGGGTTCTGAAGAATCATTAGAAGAAGGCTGCTCCATAGACGATTCAGTGGTCATATCACCATTAACATGAATACCTGAATCTGCAGTAGGCCGATCATGAACTAAATGCGATATAAAATCAACAAGAGCCATACAGAAGACCTCAGGTTCACTAATTTCAAAATCTGGCTGATCATTATAAACTCTCAAGTATACATTGCCAATATAAAGTTCCTTTGATAGCGCTTCATATACAAAGGAATGCGACTCCTTTAGGTCATATGATCCATCTGGACCTTGGTCTGAACGCTGCTGGTCCACAAATTTCAACAGTTCTGCACGGATTGAGGAGTTCCAGATTATCTGGAATCCAGAAGAAGAGATGGTGAGAACCATGTTATGAGTAAACCGAGGATTCAATAATGACAAGTATGGTACATAAAGTAATTAACAACCCATAGCCATTCCATTCTTAATACCATTTTTAGACCCTTTGTTAACACATTATACAGTCTAGAAGCTCAAAATAAGTCACACACACATGTTGACTAGAAATGGAACCTTGTAACTTCGGAAAAGAAAACTTTCCACCAATTGTTAATGGCACCCAAAAACAGGCAAGTTAGTAACAAAATTACAAAAATCAACATTGTGAAAGAAATAATAATTCAAAATCTACAAAAGTATGATGGATAGAATGACCTATCAGATATGAACATCATCCCACATTGTACTTCTGGATTTTTTGGGTGAGCAACGTAAAATGAGCAATTTGTAATCCAAGCAAATGATTCAATTTTTTGCAGATAGAACTGTCCATCATGGAAAGTGAAAAAGCAAAATCTGCAGCATTACCTCAGGAGTCTCCAAATTTGAGTTTAATTTGGATAAGAGGTCTTTGGGTAGTGTATCTTTCAGCATACTCGCAAGTTTGGGTGTTAGCAAAGCTCTAAGGGCATCAGCTACAACATGATTATAGGGCGCTGGATTCTCACTGGTGTCCAAACCACTAAGCCTTGACAAGGAGTGAGAAGCTTGTACAGCATGTAAATTTTTTGCAATCTGAACACTTGTTCCAATCCCACGAGCCTCTGTCTTATCTGATTCCTCAGCAGTAGAATCATACTGAAGCAATAATGGTAAAAGGTACCTAAACAAAATAAGATTAACTCTGTAAACCCACAAGTTCCAGATATGGGACTAAGGAATCATACTGAAGCAATAATGGTAAAAAGTACCTAAAAAAATAAGATTAACTCTGTAAACCCACAAGTTCCAGATATGGGACTAAATTTGCAAACACTTTATTGCAGAAAATACAATCAGAATATAACGGTTTTTTCCACCATTTGTAACAAATTGCTAAATTGGGACACATCTTTTACATTAAGGACATAAATATTGCCGCCAGAGTAACGGACTCCAATTCTTTTACTTAACAAGTTCAAACTTCCATACCTTACATGTAACTAGTGAGAATTTTGCTTTCTATGGATTGAAAATAATAGAATATGGCTTACAACACTGAAAAACAGGACATGAATATAGGAATGAACTAGGGCATGGACTTGATAAAACATCAAATATGCTACCCAAAGACGAAAAAAGAAAAATATATCAAAATAAAATAACATGAGAAGTTACCACACTGAGATCAATTACAAATGAGAAAAGGGAAGGAAAAAGAATATCAGTAAAAATGGTAAAAAGTAATTACCTAAAGAAAAGGACATATATTTCTTGTAAAGAAATCATATCACATCCTACAATACAAAGTGTCTGTGAAGCACTATAAATGTAGAAACCCAAAATTCCTCATCCAAGCTAGGGGCATTTACAAGGGTCTTTGATCCTGTTAAAAGAGTAACACTCATGTACCTATTACGAGAATGTAGACACCCTTGCCTCTGATGTGTGAGTTTATAAATTGCTATTTTGCATTGAGTTTCTGGTTAAAATCGTTTTACGTATGTGGGGACAGTTTGTCCATCGGGAGATCAAAAGACGGTACAATTTGTGTAGATGTCCTTCACTGGCTGTTACTTGGTCCAATTGGACAGAGAGGAACCATAACATTTTTCCAGGATTTCTGTAACACCCCGAAAATTTTAGAATAAAATGTATTTATTTTACATGCCATATTTTATTATATTGAAAGTTGAAGGATTAAAGTGAAAAATGTTTTAAATGGGTCTAATATTTAATTTTTATAGAGTGACCAAAAGTATGTCAACATTAGACTCATTTTGTAGCTCGCATTAAATAATGTTTATTGGGCTCAAGAAAATGTAAGTTTGAATAGGTTAAGCCCAATCTATTTCAAATCAAAGGAATTTGTTTTACATATATATTTTTTATTAGTTAATAATGTGCCTTGAGATAATTAAGAGATTTATTCAGTGGTTAGACGTGTCATTATCCAAATCTATGATTCCCTCATCAGATCAGTCAGAGAAGACTTTGAAGTCTGCCATGTTTAAGCAATAGTTTATTGTTTTAAAAATTTAAGTGCTAGTTCTGCTCTCGGGTTGATAAGGGATAACAGAGACAGATTTTGTAGAAATCAAATAAGAATGATCATTTAGTTTGTTTAAATTGTTTAATCGCATTAAATTAAAATATGCTTTACCCAGTGCAATTAGGAGTCCCAGCTTATTTAAATGTTTGCATGCATGGATAATGGTAAATAAATTGGGATGAATCACATCATATTTCCCTTTCACTGTAAGTGCACGTGTATGTATGTACCTTGTAAACTAATAAAATATAATAAGTATCCTAAATCCTATCACAATTTCAAACGTGTTTATCTCATAGTTGGATACTGTTTCGGTTTTTGACTTTTGTGGATACACGTAAATCCCAATCAAGATCTACATGCATCAGGACTCTCCTTTTGAGATAGAGACACAGAGTTCAGTGATTGATTTACATCAATTTTACTCACATTAGCTCATTGACTCATTCATTCCTTCCACATCTAAAGTCAGCAACCAAGTTGAGAAAAGTTTTGAACGTGCAAACATACTCGTTTCAAAAATCCATTTGATCTTAAAAGGTAAGATACTACGTGCAAGTGTTTGTCCTTTCAATGTTATGATTTCTTTTACATGATTTATTTCATGAAATGCTAATTGACCTACGGGTCCCAATGAAATGAAATGTGAGATCTCCTTCGGGTTTTCTCAAATGCTAGAGTTTTCGATTGATCTCCGATTGCTCTTGATGAAATGATGGGATGGAATGGTGTAAGTTTATGTTTAAAACGTTATTATATTGTTTTGGATGCATGTATCTTACTGAGTTTAAATTATTAATTACTTAAAATTTTAACATTTCAGATTTGATCAGTCAACATGGATAGTGGTTGGGCGGTGTGCGGGTTGCCAAGTAATAAATTTTCAAGAAAAACATTCAATAATAAATTTTGTNGACCTACGGGTCCCAATGAAATGAAATGTGAGATCTCCTTCGGGTTTTCTCAAATGCTAGAGTTTTCGATTGATCTCCGATTGCTCTTGATGAAATGATGGTATGGAATGTTATAGATTTATGTTTAAGAATTATTATGTTGTTTGGGCGCACGTATCCTACTGAGTGTTTTTAAAATACTCATTCCTTCAAATTTTAACTTCTCATGTTAGATCGGTTCAAAGTGGATGATGGCTGAATGGTGCGCGGACTGCCAAATAAAACAATTTCAAGGAATCCATCTGTAATTTTATTTATGTTTAGATATTAGTATTTTCTTAAATTGCTATTGAACGCTTAAGTTTCCGATTTAATGTTTTGGAATGATTTAATTGGATGTTATGAAGTTTCTTATCTATTAAAGTTTAAAGTTTTCAATTAAAATTTTCCGCTTCAATTATGTTTATGGAATGATATTGGTAACACCCCAAGGTTTAAGTCATTAAAATTTGGGGCGTTACAATATCTATCTCAGTCCTCTATGTGGGTGGATAGACAGGTTCCTTGTGAGCTAAAGCAGTTGGTTGCTTCAGCGGTAAACCTTTCATATACGTACAGCAGAATTGGAAACAAACAATTGTTTGATTTTACTTGTTACTGACGGCACCTTGTCCTTGAGTCAAATGTTTGATTCTTTCTAGTAAAAAAAGTATTTTACAATAAAAAATTGTAGAAAGCATAAAGATGTAACTTAGGCTTACCACAGAACACCAGCCTTTAATAAGGCTTCTTGAAATTCAGAGGATACAGAAACATGAGCGATAGTCTGGAGTGCAGCATCAACAGCAGCATCCACAAGCTCAAGTTCAGTGCAATGCACAACATCCTCAACCAGACCAGAAAATTCAAGCATCTCAGTTCTGGCACTTTCAAAGAGACTCAAAACTGAGAAGGTTCGCATGACATTGGTAACAATGATGGTGGATGGTTCAGTAGCCGGAGTTGTTGGTTGGACCACACACATGCAACGTGAAAGAAGAGTTGCAAGTAGTGGTATTCCACCATCTCTCACGAGCTCTTCACCATTCAATGAGGAAGACGCACAACTGAAAGCAGTAAGTACGGAAATAAGCAAATATAGTCAAAGTAGGCAATAACAACACAGAAAAGAAACATTTAATAGTGAATGAAGCATTTACGTCAACCAAACAAGCTCCGAGGCTGCAACAAGAAGAGGTGTTCGATCAGAGGAAAGAAAATTGTTATCATCTTTGTCCACTGTAATTGTATTAAACAACATTGGATATCCGGCATATTTGAATGGCTTCAGTACATCCCCGTATTGCCTATAAAGAATACATTGGCCTTTTAATAGAAGCAGCAACCTCCAAGACTGGGGGCCTTGCAGCCCTTGCATGGTTACCTAAAGGAGAAGAATTAGAATGCAGCAAGTCACTTACTATGAAGTAGACGAGCATGGGCAATATAATGTAAAACTCCAATCATGAACAAGTTGATGAATTTGACCACGTAGCTTGCTTTTTTGACTTTCAATATACATATTTGCTTAAATGCCATTGAAGTCGTCAATGTATAACAGCATGCGAGGAAGCACCGAGATACAATTTCATTCTGGACACACCGATGCAAGATTTTTATTTATTTATTTTTGAAAATTAACTAAATGACTCATCTAATACGTTGATTAAAATAATATTAAATTATTTTTTATTTTTCATTTCTTTTAGAATAGAGCATGTATTTCAGTTGGAGACCAATTGAACCTTTAGAATTGTGCTTTTCGATTGTGTAAGTTACGTGTAAAAATCTTGTTTGCGATAAAAAGTTAATGGGCGTTCAACAATAGAATCATTGTTTACTCAATAGTGTAACTTATTTGTTAAAAAGGCTAATCTCAATGGTCAGACTCAGATAAGTGAGTGGGCCCACAGTAAAGAAACAGGTGCATTTATGTCAATTTGAAAGCATTGTTTTAATTATTTTCTTCCGAACGACTTGTAGTAGTTCCAGATACCAGATTTAGGGTTTTAACTTCTTCGAAAAGTCGTCAGTTCCACTCGCCAATTCGCCATCGCTCTTCTTCCTTCAGTATCATCTCCTCTGCCACCCATGCACCATTGCCGCCTCGAACAACTCGGTCTCGTTCTTCAGATAGTTCTTCCTTTTTTCCTTTTTCAGTTATTGCAGATTCATTTTTTCCATGTGGAAGGAGTGTAGGCGGCACGCAGCGGACTTAAAAAAGAAAAAGAAAAAGGGAGGACACAACACCTCCCATCTCCGACACATCAATAATGTGTCAATGTGTGAAGGCGCCAATACGTGTTGGACAAGGACACACCGACCCCAGTGGCATATTTGTGCTTCATAGACATCATGTTTATCAAGCCCAATGTGCATCGTATTTTCTGCTGCAAACAGCCATAGTTGTCACACATGCTTTCCAAACTTTTTTTTTTTTATATAGGTAATCAGAGAATTTTATTAATTGCAAAAAATACACAGGAAGTGTATTATCAAGATATACAAGAAAAAAAAGACGTGAAGTTAGGCAGCCTCTCTATAAAATTACTAGCCGCAACATTAAACCAAGTATACAAAGTCAAATAAAATAATTCTCTAATTTGCTCTGTGGTCCGTGTTTGATCTTTAAAGCATCGATTGTTCCTTTCCCTCCATACACACTAAACAATGCAACCCGGGATAAGATTCCAAACAAACTTGCTATCCTTATCACGAAGTTTCCTCCTCCAAGCCCGCACCATGTCCTCAATACGTCTAAGGCAAAACCCAAACAAGCTGTTGAGAAGCCAAAATACTGTTCCACAACCAACGAACACCATCGTAGTGAATGAACAAGTGGTCGTGCGTCTCTCCATCCCTCCTACACAAATAGCACCACTAGGTAACATAAAGCCTTTTCTTCGAAGGTTATCCATCGTTAAAGCATGTCTCTTCACAACCGTCCACAATAAAAATGCCACCCGTGGAGGCAACTTACATTGCCACACCATCTTCCAGGGAAATGAATTATCCACAGGTCCCAAAAAGGATCTAAAATATGAGCGAACAGAGAAAATACCAGTAATACCCAGACCAGAAAAGCTTAAAAAAAATTTGATAGGTACTACT
>CAIGRH010184341.1:0-10288 GCA_903798295.1 Fraxinus nigra
ACAGTTTAGTATTAAATTTGAAAATTGGACTTTTTTCAACTGACACCCTTAATTATAGCCATTCGTGAAAATAGTATTAGAATGTAGCTCCACAAGGAGCTTACACAAACTCTACTCATTAATTTATGGTCTAATCCCACTCCTAATTTCTTCTACAAAAACAGAACAAGATTAAAATAATAAATATTCTAGGAAAACTCCTACTAATGTCGTGGCAGTTGCGAGCTATCCTCGTTGAACTGTGAATGTTTGGTGGCAAGCGGGACGAGCAATTTTAATTGAAATCTCATTAACCTTGGACCAAGTATGAGATTCTTACTTCGTTATCTCCAAAAATGATTTGCATACCACACAAAGTTCTCCAAGAATCTACTGCGATGAACGGCAATCGGGAAACAAGGTGAGGTGACGTGCGTTCTGGTTCAAATCAAATTCCAAGAAAAAAATAACTCTAAATTACTTAAATAAATATGCACAAAATACAATGAATCTCATTCCTCAAAATCCCTACTCTTTCTAACAAGTGCAAAATACCCAAGAACAGCACAAAATGCAGCAACAACATTCCCTTCTTTGATCAAAATCTTAATCACGAAACCAGTGATTTCACCTGTCAATTTCTTGCCCTCAGCCACCAGATCCCTTCTGGGCTTCCCAAAGAAAGTCAACAGGACAAGCACAGTGATCCACGTCACCATGGTGGCAGGCACCGCCACAGCCAACGCCGCCACCATCGACAGAATCCCGAAGGCAATCCCCAACAGCCCTGATGCATAAAGGGCTTCAAACCCAGTTGAAATTGAAGAAGATGATTCGTACTTTGAAAGGACAGATTTTAGGAACTCCCAAGACAGGGAAAGTAAAATTGTGTAAACGGATATGAATAGGAATACCCATGTTCTTCTTTTGCTCATTAGTTTTATGAATAGTATGGAGGAATATGAGTGTTTTTGTGGTGGTGATGGTAACGGTGGAGACGGCGGCGACGGTGGTGGTGGGGTTGAGAGTTTTTGTTCTACGGTGGAATCTGCCATGGATGTTTGGGGTTTTATGGGGTGACTGTTGAACTCAATCTAGACGGCTTTGATTTTTTGGTCTATATTGGTGTTTGGGGGTGTTGCGCAGGTAAAATATCATGGGTGAGCTGTAATATGTAGACTCGCTGTATGGCTCGTGGTGATTATTAAAAAATGTATATTCTTTTCTCAATTCCCAAGGTTCCAAATGAAATAAACATAACTATTGGCAATAAAGAAAAAGTGGAATTTTTTGTGTCAACACCTTGTCTTTTAAATTGGGGCATTTTTTATGGTGGCGGCTTTCTTCCTTAACAATTGTTGGGGGCATTCGTTCTCAACCATTCGGACTGTCTTAGAATGAGATTTGATCGATAGACGAGTTGGCAAATTGAACTTGACCAAACAATTTACATGTACAATTAGTGAGAGACCTCATTTAATCACTGCTTTTACAAACTAGATCATTGCAAGTGAAAAACACTATGGAGAATAACAATATTACTTTCATGCACCTTGACACATGGTAAAGCATACATAAAACTTGTCATTTCTTACAAAATATTACAAGATCTTATAAAGTGAACCCATTTCTTAGCTTTTACAGAATGACAATTGGACTATTCAGTCCCTGTTTGGTACACATTAAAATTTACATTCTCATTTTTCTACTTATTTTCAACAACACATTCTTCAATAAAATAATATTTTTCACCACATCAATAACTGTTCCTTTTTTTTCAACCACACATTTTCTATCAATTTACTATTCCAAAATAATGTGAGTCAAACACACCCACAATCTTTTAAGATTTGAAAAGGTCCTGTGAGTGTATGATGGTGCCTTGAATGGTAAGAGAAGAAAAAGACATAGAATGATCAAAGACCATCAATTTGGACTGCCTTTTTACATTAAAGATTTAATGGTCAAGAAGAAAAAAGGAAAACTCATGGATCGGGTCGGACAAATTTGTATGGACATTAATCATACTTCTCTCTCCACGAATAAACAAGAAACAAAACCCATGAAATTGCGAGCGCAAAATCACCAGCAAGCTGTCTAGGCCAATCGTGCGCCAAATCGTCAATCTTTCTCTCGAAGTACACCCTCCATATGGCCATCGAGATATGAAGAAGAATGCATCCCTTTGCAAAGAAGCCTTGGAACTCTTTATCCCGAACGAAAGCCACCATGAACAAAAAACAACCGATCACAAACAAAAGCAACCCGGCAAATGAATCGGAAATCTGAATCAACAACTGATCATGCGGAGTCGAACCTAATAGCTTTTGTGCCGTCTCAATTCCGTGCCCGAAAACAGAGATTTCTTTGAGGTAAAACATTATAAATGCTCCACAAGTTATAGATATCACTGAATGTAGGATGCAGATAATAAAGAATGCAGATGATGCCATTAATGAATTCACAAGCTTCAAACCCTGCAGGTATATATATATATATATATTGTAGAATGATGAATTAAAGAGCAAAAATTGATAGAAATTGAGCTCGTTGAAAGTGAGAATTTATTGGGATACCCATTTGGAGGGGAATTTTAATTGATAAAACCCCATATTAATTGGGATTTTCAATGCAGAAATAGAGAGATAAATGATGGATGGATTGGAATTTGGGAATTCGGAATTGTGGGAATCCTAACACGAAGTTCACGGGTAAGAAGGTTGGTGACAGCTGGCGAGGTTTTATTGGTAAGTGTGAAGTGAACGGTAGATCAGTCATCCTTTAGTTGAATATTCGTTTAGGAAAATTGCAGTAATGGTCTCTGACCTTTTACTTGTTTGCATATTTACCAAATTCTTCATTTTGTGCCACTCACAGTCCCAAATCTTTAAAAAATATGCACATGGGGTCCTTTCCATGAATTTGACCATTACAAAATTTAGTAAAGGCAAAATAGTGACTCAAGTTTGTTAAATAAATTAATCAATCAACCAAAAAAAAAAAAAGAAGAATAAAAACTCCCCATCCCCACCCATTTCCCCCCAAACCAAAGTCATTCCCAGCTACCACACCGTCTTCCACCGTCGCAGCCACCATCTTCCATTGTCGCCTCCACCACTATTGTCACCATCACAACATCCACCTACTTCAATCTCCATCCCACTGCAAGATTGAAGAATTGTAATATTCAAAACTCACTGAAATAGCTTTGACGACTTGCAATCGATTGGTGACCTCTGGGACTTTCAGTATATAGTCTCTCTGTTTCTAATAGGTGTTGTTTCTGTTACCCCTATGTTGATGCGCAAACCATGAGATCTCCATTCAATATTGCAGGCAAAGTTCCGACAGATCTCTAGAGACGGTTTGTTGTACAAAAATTCGTGGGTTAAGTAATTTCAACAAAATTTAAGAAAACACAAAATTTGTGGGTCGAGAAATTGAGAAATGTAGTTCTAAGCTATGGTGTCGATTGAAAAATTGTTGGTTTTATAAGGGTTGAGATTTTGGAGAATTGGAACTTGGGGTTTGAGAATTGGAATTGGATTTTTGTTCCAAGTTGTATAACGCAGAAAATAGATAGTTTTCTTAGTTTGTTGAATATGCAATGGCATGGAAGGTGACTGTGCAGTTGTGGTAGTAGCGTAGTTTGTTGAATATTTCTGACCATTCGTTGTTGTTTCTGGGAGGTGGGGTTTATTTAATTATTCTTATTTTTTTTTTAGTTTTTTGATTAATTTATTTAATGTAATAATTCTGAAGTTATCTGTTTTGTTTTCGTTAAATTTGGTCAAAATCATTTTTCTTGATAACTAACGGTCAAATGAATGGAAAGGACCCATGGTGCATTTTTTGAAAGGTAAGGGACTATGGGTGACACAAAATGAATGTTATAATAAATTCTGCAAAAAAAATTGAAAGATTAAGAACCGCTACTGCAATTTTTCCTAACGGTTTTACAAGTAAATCTTGTGACAATTTGTTCAATTCACTATTAAAGATCTAAGAGTCTGTTTGATTGTAAGAGTGGAATTTGAGTGGAAAGAAAATGAATTTTGGAGAATTAAATTGCCTAGAATTGTTTTCCTCGTAATTATCAATTAATTGTGTTTGATTAGTACAATTTTTCAAGTGAAAAATATTGAAATTTTGGATCTTTTGGTATTTGTTTGACTTCATTTTACATGAAAATTGTCCACGAAAGGGATAAAATTTATTACAATTGGGGATATAATTTGTTTTCATTGTCAAAAAAATTAAAAAAAAAAAAAGAAGTAAACCGTCAAAACCATTGAATTGGAACCGTGTGAGCCAAAACCAAGAAAATGAATTGCCAAGAAAATGGGGTTTATATAATAATAATAATTATTATTATTATTATTTTCAGACAATAGAATAAGTAGAGACACCGTGTAAGTCAAATATACATGTATACACTCTTGGTTGTCCCATATATTCTGGATTATCTTGAAAATATTGTAATATTAACCATACTTGGAACTTTTCTCTAATTTGTTCTTATACCGTTTCCCTGACGTCCTAACATTTGGTGTTTTGTTCCTCATTATATATCTTGAGCTAAAACTTGAGACTATCTTAAAATTCTATCATTAGCACTGGATAATTAGATCCTTTTTCCCTGTGATTTCAGATTGGGACAGGTTCTTGATGAGAAACAATTAAGCAATTTGTTCAAATTTAGCTAATTGAACCAGTCCTACAATTCAAAACAAAATCTTAATTCAGATCTATGTCAACATTGTATTTAATTATTTTACTAAATTTGATAATGTTATAATTTTTTGAGCTGGCTGTTACCGGACATGACAATGTTGATTATTTGAAGTTCATCTTAGTAGTTTATTACTTGAGCAAAAACTCTCTCCTAGGTGAAAGACCTTCACTCGAACTCAGTAGGAAGGAAAGCTTCCTGGTCAATTGAAAGAAAAAGATTAATGCATGCAAGAGACATAGGTAATCAAGCAGCATTTGAGAGCCGAAGGTCTAATTCCACCTAGCGACGAACTCAATCAACAGATTTAGAAAGATTATGATATACTTAATGGTTACTCAATGATAGTGAAAGTTTCATTGAAAGAGCTCAAAAAGCATCTGCACAAAGGTTGCAGCGCCCAAAGGGGGTCTGGTCACGTCATCAAGGAATGAGTCCCAACCCAAGAGTGAAAGGGAGGCATTAGAAATAAGAATTATACTACTTTAAAAAGAGTAAATGTGTCATGATATTGCACAATTAATCTCTACTCATGGAATCGGTCAAAATCTTCGTTCTTAAATTGTCACATCATTCTCATAGAAACATGCCATACTTCAAACGTTCGAGCACCAACCAATAATAGTGGGAAGTAAAACTCTGATTCATTAAGTTTGACATGCGAGTCTTTTAATAAATATTCGGTTTGTTGTGCCGTTGGAGATTCATTTTGCAATTATAATGAGATTCGGTTTGTTTATGCCCCTTTTTGAAAGTTGAGGGAACGAGTTTCACAATGACCCACGTGTTATATACTGAAAATTTGTAATACATCATAATATATTTTATACATTAGATTCCAAATTTATTTAGTACTTTAAATACTTACATACCAAACACGACATTCAACTCGGCTCATTAAAATTGATTCTCTCAATTTTGCACCCAATTATCTACCATGCCCTTGCTCAAAACTAGAGAGCGAGTAGCACGCCGATCGTTTAAAACTAAAAATATAGCCACGTGGCTGTCATCCAGAGACTTAATACACGTGATAAATATGGAATGTGTTTTTCTTCCTAATATATTCTCCATATAATACACTGTAATGGTGAAGAAAATACCAAACAAACATCAGCTTTTAGTGTGCTTACTGTTTTTGTTTTTCGTAAATTCCAAGTACATTTTTATTTGATCCCACTAAATCGAGTGTTTTCTTGTGAATGAATTCGTGGGATAGACTGTTTTTGATGAGATATGTTTCAGGTACATATCATTTCCATTTTTATATATTGAATTATTATCATAATAGTGACCATATTGATGTAGGATTGATTTTAAGGATTGTGAAACTACAACCCACCCCCATAATTATCGAGCCTATTTGTGAGTTTTGTGAGATGGCGACAGCGGTGATATACTGTAAAACAGATTCAGCCCGGCTTTGTTTGCAGTGTGACGGTCGTGTACACTTCGAAAATTCATTGTCCCAGCAGCATCCGCGTTATCTCATTTGTGACAAGTGCCATTCGCAGCCAGCCGTGGTTAGCTGCATGGATTGTAAGTTGTCACTTTGTTTCGGTTGTGATTGGAATGGTAATGGTTGTTTGGGGCAGGGCCATAGTAGGTTGAAATTGAATTTCTACTGTGGATGCCCTTCGCTTGCCGAATTCTGTAAACTTTGGTCTGATGAACCTAAATCGAGTAGTTATGATACGTCTTGGAGAACAATGAGTACAACGAATGAGAATTCCATGACTACCTCATTGGAGGCATAGAATGATCAGGGAAATGGTGGGATGGTGGCAAACAGGCTAAATGAGTTAACATCCTGTGTCAAGTTTGGACAAAGGATCGCGTCATCACCTATCGTTCAGTCAAATATTCCAAACTATGTATCATCATCATACAATACGGATCAAAAACTTTTATTCTACAACAATCAAATGCCTTTCTATGAAGGATCAAGCTTCCAAAAGGTGATCCACATCATTTCCTAATCAATATTTTTTGTCACTTTCTACATATTGTACCGCTATTTGGTTCTTAACTCAATTCTTCAATAGACAGCACTAATATTAAATGAATGCTTGCCTTTGATTTTTTGTGATCTCTAAATGATCCAGGGATTTCCTAATAGTATTAAGGATCTTGGGCTTCATTACACTGATGATCTGTGTGACAAAGTTGACATGGACAATATGGCCTTGAGCTTCGACAGTGGTTATGAGATGTTTGAGAACTTGCAAAATCAGCCAAGTTACCACTACGAAGGTGGAGGAATGAATAACCTTCTCACCGAGAAAAACTTTTCAGTCACTGAATCTAATAGCACTCGTAATGAAAGTGCTATAGAGGTTGTCTTCCACCCCATAACTCTTTTTTCCTTCAAAATTATTACTTACAAAAGATAATATTCCTCTTTTCAATTACAAGTCACGATTCAAAATATGCTTATGAATGAACATAAAATGTATCAGATATATAAAGAGGATCGTGTCATTGATTTGATGAATATAATTAAGTTCTTTTTCATTTTGTTCATTTTTATTCGAGGATCTTGTTACATGTACATTAAGATTTACATAATGGATTACATAATACCACACGACACTCTACCATTTGCCAAGTTAAAATACAATCAACTTTTTCATCCAATCTTTTCCCTCTACATCATCATATTATGTAATCTATTACGTACATTTTTTATATACAAGTAGCAAAATCCTTTATCTAATACCGTTTGTTTACATGCACTTCAAATTCTATTTATAAGATATATATTTGTTCATCTACTTGTGACTTTTCTATGTTATTAGGCATCATCATCGTCAGGACATCAAGAGTTTATGGGTTATCAATCTTCACAAGTTGGCATCAGTTCGACTAATTTGGTGCAGCCTATTCATAATGCAACTGCTAATTGCATGCTTATGCATCCAAGTTGCACCAGCAATAATATTGGCCTAGGTGGACAACTTCCTTCAACCATGTCGCCTGCATGTACTGTGGCTGAATTTCATGATTGTGAATTATCCCCCGTATTTCTAGATGGTGATGCACCATGGGAGTCAAATTTTGAAGGTAGTTGTCAACAGGCAAGAGATAAAGCTAAGATGAGATACAATGAAAAGAAGAAAACAAGAATGTACGTGATTCTTTTCGTCCTATCTCACACTTATAAATTATCAGTTTGTTCTTTTAATTTATGAGTATGCAGTTTTGCCTCTAAAAACGTTGTCTTGTCTTAAGAATAACAAAAATTCATAGTTTATAGAGAAATACTCTATCATTAGTATGATGCGTCTCCTGGTTCATAACTCATGGTTGCTGATGCTGAAAAACTTGTGTTTTCTGATTATAGGTTTGGTAAACAAATAAGGTACGCTTCTCGTAAAGCTAGAGCTGATACTAGAAAGCTAGTGAAAGGTAGATTCGTGAAGGCTGGTGAATCTTATGATTATGACCCTCTACTAGTAAGGGATTTCTGATCTAGAGATTATTGGATTTTCCCATGGCTTCGATAATTCATGCCCTTGATATAAAGGTATACAATGTAATGGACTTCTTTCGATACTTGATTCAAATCAATCTTATGTTTCGAGTATACTGATAGGAATACAATTTATATGTTTATTTATTCTATTGAATTATAAAGAGAATGACCTTGTTTACAAGGTTATGAATCTTACATCATTTCACGATGAAATATGCAGTTCGTTGAAAAAGTTGTATATATACATCCAATGAGGTTCACATGTGAATCATATTTTTCCGAGACCACATATCATGAAATTGGATGTTCTTTAAATCTCTTTCTTATATGTATATACCTTTCCATCCTCCTTTCTTATAAGGATATGCTTTACATGTTAGAGTGCACAAGACAAAACAAGACAATGAATAAACATGACTTTACGAGTCTTTCTTAATCTTGTACATGTCAAACATCAAGTCGTAATAGTTTGTATGAGGAAAAATGCTTGACTTGATTCACTTGATGATCCTTGTCTCTATTCTATAGATCTTCATTTGAAAGGCAGATGGTGCTCCTAAACCATGAAGTGGGCTATGCTAGCAACCAAAGAATGGCCTCCTTAAATCATTCCATATGATTTTTCTCCTATATATTATTGTTCCCTCAGGTAATGTCAATTTGATTCATAATCTTGGTAAGATGATGTCCAGTCACACTATTTTTCATAACCATTGCTCACGATATATTAAATAACAATAGGGCCATTTTTAGAAAGACTTGGTATGCAGTACTGAAATTAGGTGTAGCTTCTTTCATTCTTTAATATTGTTGTACAACAAACGACACTTTAGCTTCGTTAGTGTGGTATACGGAACATGACATTATATGTTCATCTATGTTACGATTTTTTTTTTCTTGATTTCCATTTTGATCTTGAATCTTGAATATGTACAGGTCAGAAGGTACATTACCAGGAGGATTTCATGCTGTTGACACTAGAAATTATATCCATGTTTCCATCTGCTCAAAACTCTTGCCACAAGAATAAAGTATTGTTGGAAGACAATTTGCCTATGTTGTTATCAAAATAGTGGACAATAAGTTTTGTAATAAGCTTTTAACATTTTTTTTATCATTATGAAATTTGAAGTCACAAAAGTTATTGGATATGAGAAAGATCGTTTGATAATTTAGCAATTTAGTTAGTCTATTGGTGCTATATTTGATGCTTGTTTAGATGTTATTTCATAATTATAACTCAAGTTTTGCATGAATTTACTATCGATATTGCCTAGGCAAGGGTAGACCCTAGTAACCAACAATCCCAACTTGAACAAACGCGAAATTTCTTTTTGATTCAAGGTGGCGTGGAGTTCATGGTCGATGACCTTTTCCCGACTTGGAAAACACAGGAAATGCGAGAGAGATTTGTGCTACCATACGTGGAGATTGTATGCAATATAAAAAGAAAGGGATTTTCTTTCATTTTCAATAGCTAGATGTTCGAAAATTCTTTGCTTCACAATAGTTGCATCTTATGGAGCTAAAAAATGGATAGACAATTCAAAGTTTAATTCTCGAAGTGGAAGATTTATCGACGAATAGCTCCTACTTTGTCAAGCCATCAAGTGAATAGTTTGAAAAATACTGGATGATGTACGATTAGTTCGGTACTATAATTTTTCTCATTTATTATATTTTGTTAGGTTTTAGTTGATTTTATAATTGGCAAATTCTGTAAACAAAATGACTTAAATTGGTAGGTTGTTAAAGTTCAAGGAGTAATGTGTAAATTACTTAAAAGTTGGTTATTAGGTTTAGGGTTTCTAGTTTGGAACAAGAAGAAAAACGGCTCGAATTTTTGCTGGACTGTCGCGCAAGGGTTGTCTCGAGCTACAAAATAAAAAATTTCGTCGCAGACCGTCACCCCTCCTTTGCTTGAGCGACAACCTGTCGCTCGACTGTTGTTGGACCTTCGCTCGAGCAACTAGGGCTGTTTGTGGGTCGGTTCGGTTCGGTTCCAAAATTTTTGGATATTTAATAAATGGAACCGTCGAGTCCAAATATAATTATGGAACCGTTTATGTTCGGTTCGATTCCGTACCATAATTAAAATTTTT